>JAQFYB010002481.1:0-24244 GCA_034694085.1 Pogonognathellus longicornis
CAATATCACGCAGTTTTTAAATATGCAATAACCCCATTCCCCCCAAATGGTGTGTTTTCTGATGGCAGTCTACATATTATATCTGTTAGAAAAATTAATCACAATTAATTATTGAAATCATTTAGAGTTACATATTGATTGAACTGAGACTTTATACGTTTCCTTCGATTAATTAGCTCAACCACAAAACTCTGATCGTGGGTTTCCTCTTTCCTCATTCCTCATCCTCCAAAAAACTGTCGTTGAGAGAATAACATAGGTAAGCCGACTGTGGCAGTGGCACACAAGAATGCAGCGTGCAAATGTTAATAACAATTCTTTTATATAGATGAGCTTAACAGCAGAAAATAAAGTCATGGAGTTAAGGAACTTGTTAAATAAATAGTATGGCATGAGTTTTTAGTTTATACACCAAAAATAGGGTGTTAATATCTATGTTAGATGAAATGCCATTAGCCAGCTTATAATGACGATTTTAAGCACTTACCTACAATAACATCAATTTTTAATTTAATTGTATTCTAAGTACTTGTTTAAGTTGAGATACGATACATCTTTGATGAGACGAGCCTAGATTTTACGCTTCGATTGGTGAATGATTAGAACTATCGCCATTAGGAGATTTTGATTTTGTTCTTAGCTGTTCTATTTCTCGTTCTACGGCAGATTCAATTTCTTTTTCCGATTTGTCACTATCATCCAGAGCAATTACTTCCACTTCGTCCGAATTTCTATTTTTCGACTGTAGCGTTAATTCAGATTGAAATTTCTTTTGTTGTTGGGCTTGTTTCGAGGAAATCTCGTCTTTTCTTTTCTGTATAACCTCGCGAATAGTTGAGACGAATTCACCTTGATCGGATGGTATGAAACCTAAGTAGCATTGTAGTTCTTTACTGTACAGAAGGATTAACAGCTTTATATTGCATTCCGGACCAGAAGAGCTGAAGTGGACACATCCTGCCTGAAATTCATTATTCACATATCATATGATTCAGCTATTCTCAAGAAGAACGAATTTTTAATTGCAACAAATTGAAATAAAATAATTATTTCAAAACTTACAAATCCAGACTTCATAATATGAGTAAGCGATTGGACTGCGTCACAGTCAATTAGCTCGAAATTCACAGCTACCATTTCAATATTCCTATTCTCGCAAAGATCGATCAAAATTTCTTTTGGAATCAGCTGCATGACGAGTCTTGGTGGCCAACCTTGGGCGTTCACTTTAGGTACACCGTTTATAATAACCGTTGTCACTTGACATGGAACATGTCGCAGTATATTTTCCACTCGTAGTGCACCCGGAATCTTCTCCAGCCATTGAAGTGTCCCATTCCAAATTGCTCCTCTTTCATGCATGGAATCGTCAATTACTTCAACAATGGTGTTGTTATTAATTGGAGACATTGGAGTTAAAGGTGCAACGCCATGGTTCTCCGGTGGTAAAGGTTGTGTTGAACCACCATCGGACATAATTTCCGTTTCTCCATCGCTGTCTAAAGTAATTTCTTCAATTGGTTTATTTTGTCCATTTATGCAGTCTTGTTGGAACATCCTTAAACGGACATTTTGGAGGGCTTGATTTCTTTTCTCTTGGATTATCTGACGTAGTCGATTGATGAAAACAACTTGATCACTTGGAATTACACCATTAAACGATGTACCATTGTAGTGGAGAATAATGATTTTGACAACACAAAATAGATTGTTCAGCTCTGTATCAATATGCATGCATCCAAGCTGTAAAGTTATAGCAAACAATAAAATGTCACATTTATAAATAACTAATTTTTCTCATATAAAAATGGAACAAAAACACGTACAAATCCAGACTGCATATAATTCTTCAAAGATGAAACAGCTGCACAATCTTGCAAAGACACTTTGACCGATCTGCTTGCAAGGAAATGGCCTTCTTGAGCCAGAGTTGTTATTACCGATTTTGGAACCATCTGCATGAGCACGTCTGAAGGCCAACATTCTCCACTGATTTCGGGAGCTTCCTTCACAATTCGACAGCCCACTGCACACTGGGCTTCTCTTTTGAGAACTTCACCTACAAGTCATGTGAATAAGTCAATAATTAAACACTATCGACCAAAACAAATGCATTCTCTAGAGGAAAACATATTTTAATTTGATTTTAATTCATTCACACACATTAAACTTTTCACACACACACACTCATTATACGCATCAATAGGTCAATCACTTACCATTTAATTTTGCTGTCCATTTAAGTCCTCCTCTCCATACGACAGAAACAGTTTGTTGTTCAGGTAACATTTGCTGTTGGTTTTGCGTAGCTGGGTCCGCTCCCAATGACAAGGAACGTCTCATCATAAGGCTGGAAGTGAAAATTGGTTGTTTAAACATTGTTTTAAACGAACAATACGGATGACTAATCACTTTTAGAAAATTGTGTCTTTATAAATGGAAATAACAAGGCTGTATTGTATATACATTCCATAAAACCAAACACACAATGGAAATCGTAAACTTCGGAGTACTACTCCCAGTATACAAAGGATGGGTTTACAACTTCACTAAATTGTTTTAAGTATGGTTCACTTACAATCGCATTAACAACAATGACTCATAATACACGAATCAAGGGATTCTACACTGTTTAAAGGTACATAACACTACTGAACTACTGATACGACACAAGTAGGTACAATTTAACATTCATTCGTGTATGTCCTCCAAAACTAGTTGGTGTCAGAGTGTCAGCCTTGTGCAATAGCATTTTATCCTATCGTCCTATCTCACATTTTATTATATCTATTCCCTCGACTCAAAGCAACTATCATTATAAACATTAATGATGTGACTGACCATTAGGCTCACAAGTACATCTTGTATGTGTACTACACTACAAGTTTAGTTACAAGTATATTATAGTACATAGTAATACGCAAATTGCTGATTATCAAACAAATTATTTACTTTGCCTACTTCCCTTTTGTTTCGTTGATTGTTTGAAATCTATCTTTTGCCACAATTCCTACATTAAGCTTAAAAATGAACCTTTTCGAGGCTTCATACGATTCCAAGTATGTATAGGGGAAATAGGGGTAATTCCTCCTGAAGATTATTATTGCTTGTCTAAATGCGCTACAAAAATACATTAATGAACCTAAGCATGTATGTATTTAAAAATTGTTAGAATGATATTATTTTTAAAACACGACTGTATACATGTAGAATAATATGTACCTACCTATAATATGTACATCGCTAATTAATAAGCACTAATATTTATTGGTGCATTTACGTATACACACGTGTACAAAAGAGAAAACAGTATATTTTGTATATACATAGGTATGCAAACAAACACCCGACATACAGATCTCTGTTATTCTTTACAAATTCCAAATTAAGGGAATTAACTCACCTCTCCAGCCAGTGGCAGCGATGAGAATTTCAATTGTTCCACTTCCGGTTAACAATTCCAGACTAAAAGATAAGGAATAATATTTTAATGACAATAATAAGGAGGAAAAAGAATGAAGAACAAGTACAAAAGATTTGTAGCTCACACACGTTGCTCTTGTGTGATTGATGTGTATGTGTGTTGTGCTTATGTGAAATGAAAATGAGAACACTTTAACAAAACAATCAGAATCAGCAAAGAGAAGTGTTTGAAGTTGGCGAGGTAGCTATAGCTCTTTAAACAACACGGTAAGCAGTTTATAGCTTATCACCACCACCACTAGAAATGAAACACTTCAAGAATACACACACCACGACGACTACTCGATGATATGACACGATGAAAAGGGCACAAACGGAAGTCACTAAACGACTAAACAATCTATGTAATAAGGAAACCAATTAATATCCCAGAAGAGTCCTCAACTCAACGAGTGTCGACTTTCTTTGAAATTCCTAACCAACTAACTTAAACAAAGAGTTTGTTGGTCTCAATAAATTCTGCTAAAAATATTATTCATGTATGTGCGTAGTTAGTTGGTTTACAATCAACTGATCCCACACACGGCTATAAGACTTTTGACGACAATGAACCGCATAAATGATATCATTTTATTTATAAAGTTCAAAGTCAAAGGTTTGGATGCCTATATGTATTGCACGTATACAAATAAATACATGCAAGTATTAAGTTAGCGAGTTGTCTTGTATTTAGTTTAGTATAAGTAGTATGCATTTAGTTTATACACGCACATAATAAGCATGAATTTTTTACTTGGCCTATTCTACTGCAATAGGTACAATTGTTTTGGTCTTTGTTTCTGCATGTATGGCAGAATTACTAACACTACTGAATAAACTGAACTTTTAATGCATGTTCTGACTCTACTGTTAGGTATGCAAATTAATGTAGGAATATGTGGTTACATGTAAGTGCAAAGTGTGCATGTTTTCAAAACTCTGTGACTATATGCGTCGGTTGAATATAAAACTCAACATTTTAATGCTACTTTACTACTTACCGATTCTACATCACGCAATATGTGATATTCACACAAACATCCGTTGATTACTCAGTAAGACTACCTATATAGTAACTTCTTAATGCTTTGTTTTCAACTACTTTGATATTATAGGTATGTAAATATTTGTGTGTGTTTGTGTGAATTGTGTGTAAGAATATACAATTAAACATTTAACCAACGATACACATAAATGATAATAATTTTCACCCTGGTTTAATTCATATGCATTCCACAATTAATTGTAATTATTATTTTCTTTTTAACTTTCTTCTTGTTCCGTTATTGTAACTGGTAGAATGCGAATGTTTTGTATGAAATGTATGACTCAAGAATGGTAAGCATATAATAGACATACCTACAACATGTAAATAGAAGTATTCCATTTCAATTGTAATTGTTGTAATTGTAACAATACCTTCTAAATGTCATGTACACACTACACAGGTGTGTGTATGGTACACATTATTGCGCACATTGTTCTCTTTAAGACAATGAGCACATGTACATGGCTGCAGAGTTGAGAGGGTTGGAACTTGGGACTGTATGTTATCATTTGCAAAACGCATAATTTTCTCTGCAGCAAGGCAAATATAGACTTGCAATATGTTCCGCTTAGGTAGTTCATGGACTTTATATACGTGTAATAAAACCCTACTGATTCCACATGAAAATAAAATATACGACTCGTCATCTGAAGCTAAAATATACAACTCATCATCTGAAACTAAAATCAGTACCTAATTTACATTACAAATGTAATAAAATATCATTTACCTAAACCGCTGTCTAAAAAACTGGATATGAACCGACTGTTCCATGATCCTTCATGTGTATCATATCAAAAAAGGCATTATAAAGTTGGGCAGGTTGCATATTATCAAAGCGTTACTATAAATACGTTGTATCGATGCGTATTTTGTTACACATTCAAGTTCAAAACTCTCATGCAGAGAAATATTATTTGCAAGTGCAGCAAAAGTTTTTAATACAAATAATCGCACCTTAGAACAAGAAAGAGTGATTTTTGCGTTGGTTGCATAGGTATTTGTATTGTATTACTGATAGTCTGAAAAATGCTGGTTTAAAAGCCTTTAGGCAACCCACATGCTTCTTCACAGACCTTCTTCTCTCCTTCACCTACCATATTGAGGCTGGACACACGGTAAACAGAAACTACCTACAACATACAATCCAAACAGGCTTACATGAGAATCTCCGTTGTTGTTGGGCTAGTTTAGTTGTTGTAAGTTTTAGCAACTGATGGCAACTAAGGGATGTTACGTAAGGAAATCTGAATTCTAGTACTAGGGTTGTATGTGATTCCAAGAAGGTTTGTTTGTAGCTCTCTCACTTGTGACTTGTATAGTAGGTAGCAGGGTAAGTGTAGTATGTCCATGTGTACACTGTACACAGTGTTGTGTATACATAAACTATTATACACCCGTGATGTTTTGAATCAAGGTCGAAAACATTACACACACTTCGTCTAATTCAGTTCAGATCAAATTGTCAGCTCTTTGACTAATTGAGACACAGTTGACATTCTGAAAATGTAATTTCAGATCATTATCGACGAACATGAGTTGCTGCGGCTGGTGTGGCTGTTGCTACTCGTTGAGAGGGGCTTCATTTTTCGCTACAAGTATTCATATAGTAAGCCATTAATTATCCATTAATATTTGTTACTCAATTTAAGTATCGTGTATATATAATCATTCCATTTGTGAGTTGCTGTTCAAAAAGAAAACTTAATTTGCTAAACAGAGATGCTTAAAAATTGGTTAAATTACTAAAAGTGGTTCAAATTACATCATGAGATTAAAATAATTTGTACTCTTTCTGTTCCAGTTTATCGGATTGTACTTTTTCCTAAGTAGAGTTGTCCTCGCATTTGTACACGGACTTCAGGAATCTTATTTTGAAGATGAGGTAAGCAACAGTGTATGTAATAAATATTTTTTGATTTTTGCACAGATTCTTTTAATTGATTTAACCTCTTAAAAGACGTCTTATAACGTCTTGTTCTTTTCTGAGCTAACGTTTCTACAAAAACACATTAACCCAATGCAAACATTTGTTCGTTTAATGTTTTTAATTGAACTTTTTTAATTTTCAGGTTCGTTTGCAGGTGATTTACCCTCTCATAGTAATTTATATAGCTCTTTTCATTGTATTCGGCTGTGTTAACTTCCTGGCTGTTGAAAAGGTAACTCTTATTTAGTAATACAACTTTTTTCACATATTTATTGTTTTACAGATATCCATATTATTGCTACATTTATCAAATCAAACTTTATTGCCATACTCTAGTCAAATACATAGGATCTGGGCCTGGTCTCCCCAGATGCCTTTAATTTAAGTGTATACTAATGTATGCAGCAAAGAATCAATATTTACGAGCAATATCATTTTTTCTAACCCCATTTTCTATTTGATTTGCATAGGAATCAGCCTTAACGCTCAAGTGGTCTGTGAGACTGTTCATCCTGTTACAAATAGCAGAAATCTTAGGACATGGAATATTAGGTTTCATTCTTCCAGACGAAGAAGATGAGGCCGCAGACCACCGAATGCATCACATTAAATACATGGCTCTGAATTGTATAGCCACATCATTCTACTGTATCATATTGCTTTTATACACAAGAAAACTTCTCAAAGGCAAATATGATGTCTATGAATATGAAGAAAATGAACTAAAACCAACAGCTCCGTCATATCTCCTCGAAGAACCCAATACTTCAACTTTTCGACGAGCTCCTCCAGTTGACCATCCAACTCTTCAAAAATAAATAATATTTTTTCAAATGTGAACTGCCACTACCACTACGATAAGTCATCCGGTACAAATAAACTGTTTTCATACTCATGTTCTTAGTACATTTGTTTATTTGTTTGTTCAATTTGCGGTTAAAAGAGATACACATTTTTATTGCGTTAGACATAATATAATTACATGTGTGTACCACACACACACATTTACTCTTTTTACTTTCATGTTGCAAGCAACACTGACAGAATTGCTTGTGCAGTTTGTTGTAAATTAGTTTACCAAATCTTAATACCATATCATGTCAATCTCACAATTAATTTACTGGTTGTTTATTAACTTTAGTTGTGAGCTTTCAACACGTAGACATTTCCTAGTTTAAATCGTGTCATCATCACTCACCATCAGTCTGAGAATTATGCTCACGTACTTATCTTCAATTCTTGCCTGTATACTCAAAGCAAAGATAAATAACCTAGTTTTCTACTTTGCATGCGTCCAAGCAATGCATCTACTATAATGGACAAGCATCAAGATTAGCATGTATGTCTTCTAATAGTCCTTCAATGACATTTTCATTAAGATTTACATTGCTAGCTACACCATTCAAGCAATAACAAAGTTCCTGGTAATGCTGTTTGAGTATTTGCATTAATATCAAGAAGAATTGCGAATTAGTCAGTTTTTCATTGACAATAATATTAGTTTGAAATACTGCGAAATTTCTCAATAAGTCATTGATGTTACTGAGAAAAACAAGCCATTAATGTCTACCGACAATCTACATGTAATATTGCTTAAATTTTAATACAAATATTATGAAAATACAATTAATAACTGTAAAGTCCAGAAAACATGTTTATGATGCAATCCCATACAACGTGTGAGGCTGAGGCTACAACTCATAAAAAAAATAATGACTTAGTTTTCTCTCGGTGACAGGGCATTGAATCATAAACAAAGGCGTAATTGAAACATATTGAATGAAAGTAGGTATCACAATACAGCTATGTATTAATTTTTACTATTTACTACTACAATGTATATAATGCTGCTGTGTAGTCTATTCTTTTCTATGATTCATCGTTTCATAATTGTATTAGATCCAATAACAAACTACATACAGATTTTACAAAGCTATAATTATCATCTATATAGTATATTCTAAACGTACGGTGCCTTTAACGAAGACTTTTTACAGCTTACAGCTATTCAAATCTGTATATTGGTATCAAACGAACAATTACTCTACTTAGGTACAGCTGTATTTTGAAGATTAAAACAAACCAGACGTAAGACTGAAACTCAACGATACTTAGAATTGCACTGGTATATTACATCGGATGGTCTGGACTCTTTGTATTGGTATAATTCATTTTAAACTGTTGTTTTAGTCTTTCTAAAGGAAATGGTGTGAACATGGAATCACTATATTAAATGGATAAAAAATAAGTTCTGAAAAATCGTGATGAAATTCTTGAGAGAATCATTAGTAGCAAATAAACAATTTTTTCATCATTTTTATTACGCAGCTTAAACCGCAAAAATAAATTAACATACGCAGTTTACCAGTAAACGGTTTATAAGAAATCGAATTGCAAGGGAAACGACATGCTTTGGTTTCAAGCAATATGTCAATACAACCAAGCATACACTGAACGCATTGAAAACTTACTCTCAATTAACATTCCATTTCTATATCGCTATAGAGTAGTACAGTAGGATTTCCCACTGCACATAAAAACACAAATCATGAACCGTGAGCAGGAAATCTTGAGATTCTTATTTTGTTAGACTGATTTCATTTTATCCTGGTGAATGTACACCTTATACTTTGTAGTAATTCATACCGGGTGGCTCATTAAACCACGTCAATAATTCATTTCTCGCCAACCTAAAGTCAGAAATGCCAATGAATTGATAAATACCTATTAGATTGCACACCTTGATCTACATTATTACTATTGACAAAATAAAATTGTTCTTTCGGGAGAAAATTGGATGCTGCCTGGAACAGTCAAAATGTCAAATTCATGTACTTTTTATTTTCAAATGGCTACAACTGAGGAGCATTAAATATTAAAAATATGATATGACCAACCAAAATCTAGCGAAAATGTTGGACTTTCCTCTCATGTAGGTAATTGCCAGTTTTACCAGTGTCAACACTTCCGGTTGAAGAGAATTAAATTTCTCTTTGAGTCATTTAAGTTAATGATTAAGTTAATTAACGAGCCACCTGGTATAGTGCCGACTACAACCTATGCAATACACATGCTTGTGTATTTTTTTTGTTTTTATATTGTGGTCTGGTATTGTTATTTTGGCATAATATCGTATTACATTGTGTATGGGTTATTATAGAATGGTCGACGAATTCAGGATTATTTGGTTTCGGTATTACTGTATGCCTGTGATCATCCTATGGAAGTAGATGTATAGGTACATATGTATAGAGGCCAATACAATAAGAAATTCTAAACACGTAAACATACTCACACAAATTCGACCGTAGTGTGTTCTATGTAATAGCAGTTGTTGCATATTATGTTATAGTAGTGTTAGTAATTTTGCCCCGTGGGCCTGTATGTAAGGGTTAACATTCTGAACCCAAGGATTTTCTCCTGTATAGTATCGTCTGCTTACTTTACTCTGTCTGTTCTGTGTCTATGAGACTGGATTTGCAGTATTTTTCATTGTGGTGAAGAGTTCTCAATTGGAATTGAAGGATGGAGGTCGACACAAGACGGGAACGACACGGCGGTTAAACTGTAGTATAGTGGTCATATTATTTTTCGTTAATAGACTAATGGCTTAAGAACGCACATTACAGTTAACATAATATAAGTCAATTAGCAATTAACTTAAATGCAGCGTCCGCTGTTTTCCTTTGTGCATTCAGAGCAACAAGGTTTACTTCACAGTCCACTCAGCAATTGTGTCTTTTAGTTAGCATTGCCATTTTCTATAATGGCCAGTTTATTTGAGTATGGAATTATTGTTGTTGTTTGAGTTAATACTACAATAGAAATCAGCATTTCCGCAAGACGCAAAAAGTCCAAATTTTTCTGATATCATGAAGTGTCGCTGCTGTATTTCTTTGAGATCCGCTGTGTACTTTGGTGCAAGCATTCACATTGTAAGTTGTTTACGCAATAAATTCCATGTGTAAAAATTTTTAATTTTTTAGTTTCACCTTTGAAATTTATACACGTAAATAATTGCCGTACTATGAAAAAATTTACTTACACTGTTTTCTATGCTTTCTAACTCATTTTTATGTTTATCACTTTTACAGTTTTTAGGTCTCTTGCTGTTCGGAAAATTCGCTTTACACTCTGCTGTATTTCTGTATCGCTACTTCACACTCGAAAAAGATCAACAGGTTGTTTGTTATGTGCACAGCACAACTAACGCGAAAACGCTTTCCCTACTTTTTAAATACTTGTGACAAATTTCCTAATTTACACTGTATCGTAGTTAAGATTTTTACATCATTATTGTAATTAACGTAATTAAAAAAGTTTCGAGATTTTAATTTTTGTATGTATCTATTTGACAGACAAGTCTCACTCTTCTACCGTTCCTGTCAATGCTTGTCGATGCCACATTTATGCCTTTGGGATGTATGATCTTTAGAGGAGTTGAAAGGGTTTGATAGAAATCTTACATAATATCATTAATATTTACAGTCCTACCTAACTCAGAATAATCTGTATTAATTGATTTAAAGAAATAAGCTAAATCTTTCGAATTTTAATTACAGGAATCGCTTCGACTAATAAAATGGCCAACGATTTTGTTCTCCTTGTTGAAATTGATGAAGGCATGTATACAACTGTATTCGATATACATGGTTCACATAACACCAGAACGGCGACTTGATTTGGACACTTTTATTTACCAGGGAATCGATCTCGTAGGAACAGCTCTCTATATTCTTATTTTAGCCTGCTATTGCAGCAGACTCAGAAGAATAGCTCGGGATTATGAAAGCGATTATGGGGAACAGTATGATTATTATGATCCGCCTACGGAACACTCTCTAACCATGAACAGCTCTAAATTGTTAAACACTGCAGCAGATCAAACTGAGCAAGAAAATCGCGAGTAGCTACCAAAGTACCAAATACTCACTCAAAACTAAGAAATGTGTAACACAAACATCAAAAATATACAATCTGTTTTACTTTCTCCCTAAGTGAATGTAAAAACCAGTTTGAATAGTTTTAAATTATGAGTATAAGTAGTATGTTAGTTGAAATGATCGTTTTTGTATAATAGGGGTATGCAGTACAAGTATAACAGTGAGGTCTATGCAATATTTTGATAATCATTTTTGCCTGTGTCTGCATCGGTATAAGTTGACAATTTTGGCAAGTTGTAATAGTAGTACCTAATGTAATATTTGTTCTTTGAAAATTTAGCAAAGAGTAGTTCAAGAGAAGTTGATCTTTTTATATATTTACTGTCTAATTTTGACCCATCGAAGCGTAGAATTCACTTACCATTATTGCACTATTAGCCAACTGCCAGACAGACATTGCAAAAAATAGCTAGACTACGGGTTGTTAACAGGTTGGGTTTTTGCAACCTATGTAGTTATATCGTAAAGATTTTACGATATTCTCCCTTTCATGTATGCACGTCGTAGTAAACACTTTTATGAGTTGAACAACTCCAGACCAAAACCAGACAAGGGAGGAAAGTTAGATTCATTCTTTGTTCTGCGTCTTTAATGGCTTTATGGATGAAAAATTATTGCGTAGTTCATACATAGCATTCCAAAGATACCGTTAGTAAACCTTTTTATATTTTTAGTGTATGAAAGTCTACTTAATGTCTGTGTCTGAGTTTTTTCATTTAAATTGTAAAGATGCAGAAAGAGCTTATATACTAATTATATAGTACCTAATATTATTATGTCGTAGATTTGTTATGCAGCTATACTTTTAAAATGTAAACAATATGCATGCAAACTCAGTCTAAAAAGTGAAGAATCATACATACCTATTCTTCCTAACTAGAAATTCACAAAATCGATGAAGTATTTATCAGGGTCGTATGTAGGATCTGTTCGGGAGGGGGAAATCCTGACATGAGGTAATAAAAAAATAAGGACATTTTGGCCAAAATCAATTTAAAATTGTTGAATTTCCGATCTTTTTCATGTCTATGGCATAATCCCTGTTTTTGAGATTTCAGGGGGAGGGGGATTGCCACCTTGCCTTGGTATATATGTATTTATTGCCAATATATTTGATTACATCAAAACTTTGATAGATAAAAGGAGCACGTTAACTAGCTTAATAGGGTTGTAAAAAATATGAAAAACAGGTACACTGAACCTTCCAGAACTCTATACTCTCAATTTGTATTATATGATGAACCCTTATGTAGTTTTAGAATGTAAATGCATGTTCAACATACGAATAGTACCATTTCATTTCCATGTTTTACACAATTTTACATCACTCTATTACTACTATGTAATTGAGTATGAAAATACAAGGTACTTTTATACTGCGATTTGAGAACTGCACCATTACTGGACCAATTATTGTTATCTTAATCTTAACACATCTTTAGTTCTATATTACTGGTACGAACCTGTTATTTAAAATGGTCTTCATTTCTTTACAAAGTAGGTTTGATTATTTAGGTTTCCTAATTGCATCTATTGACATCATACCTAGAAATGTACAGAATTATAGATAAAAGCAAATACCTAAGTAAAGGCGTATATCAAACCATAATTCATCAATGAAATTATTTCTACGTTATAGATTTTAAAGAAAGTGAAAGATTATTTGTCACATTTTCATCAACATCACATAGAAAACAGCAAAGTGTAATCAGTATTAATGTAGAAACATATCAGATATCCTTATTCCTAAATCCAGAAGACAATCAAAAATGAAAATGTATGATTTATGAATACTATGAATGATTATGGTAATACTATGGTGCATGAATGAAAATTTATACCATTATAACTATGCATAGGATTAAAATGTACAAGTGTGTTGTTTACAATCTTAATTTTACAAATCTTGCAGTAGAACAGAATTTATTATTCTAATCACTGAAGCAGCTTGATTATCGCCCAAAGGGTCCCGAAACATGTAAATAGTAAATACATAAGATATTTTATGTTGTTATTTATTTAATCTAATTGTAGTATTGTAATTATAGCCTAAAATAGTTTATAGATAAGTTTACTCTTTTGTGAACAACTCACCCCACATTCTGGTACATTTCTGCGTGGGAAACAGCGACCTATTGTCGGATTGATCTTAACTTTAGTTTGTTATTCCTAATTACGTCTTTGTGGTTATTTTTTTTCTATTGAGAAGTGTGTGCAAGTTTTGGAATATCTTTCAATGAGTGTATTTGTCTTGTCTATTTGTAATACAACGGACACATGAAAGTTGTTATATGTACATAAACCAAATGCTAATTAATATTTCATAATCTGACTGCGTTTTCTAATTACTCCAGGTGAAGCATTACTTGTAATGTTGTCTTTTGAGTAGAGCTTAACTGAATTAAAATAAAGCTTACCTTTTTTTAAAATGAAAATAGATACCTATATACTTGTACTTGTATATAAATAAATTAAAACGTAGTTAGAATGTATGTATATCTACACGAGTTTGTAGAAGTGTCGTCGGCACGTAATTTTAATTGCTCCCCTTCTTGGTTAGGTATTGTTGCATAGAAATATTATTTTATCACACAAATTCAAGCAAATCATGAATAAACATGGCTAGTGTAAATATTCGTAATATATTTTTTCATATAAACATTATTTTTAACTTCATTTTTCATCTGATTGTTGCACAATATGAAAAATTCATTAAGCATTCAGAACTCTGTTTATATTTCATGACAGTAAATAGTTTTGTTGCTGCAATTGACAAGGAAGGACTAAGCAAAGGACCCATTTGTATGCATTACATGCATACAAATGTCTGTATGATTACCTAATAAATTGTTAATACATTCTATTAAAATGCTTGAAAATATCTTAATTACTAGTTTAATACTATTAAAAAATAGACTGGTTGTTTTACAGGGACTTTGTATTAATACCATGAATAAACTTGTTTTTATAAAATAACTACATTTCATGTAATACGATATAAAACCAAACGATTTAGAGAAAATGTTGTACACCTACCTTAAAGCACGGCCGTGCTTAAAGCAAGTAGCAATGAAGAAAACTAAACAATTGCGCTTTTCATTTAGATTTTCATATAGATGGGAAGTTGTAAAGCGTGGAAAGCTTCCACACAATTAATAATAAGGATAATATAAATTGCATTATTTTTTTATAAGAACTATTTGATAAAAATATTTATGAAGTCAGCTTTGATTTTATGTTTGGCTGTTTTCAACGGCCGGACTGGACATGTAAATGGAATCATATTCCGGAGGTAGGTCACAGTTGCTAGTAGAATGAACTTTATCCATGTCAATTTGGAATCTTTCCGGTGGTAATACAATTACTGTAAACAATGTGGTATTCATTATAGCGTTTGCTGTGGCACATTCAAATGTTTCATTAGTGTCGGTTCTGCTGGTATTTGTTTCAGTTGAAACAGCTCTGTAGTCTCCAGTTGTAGGAGACTGCAAGCTGCATTTACTGCTACTCCTAGCCCAACAATTAACCCACGTATGTACAATTTAATATGAATGTAATGGGAAGTACCAAATCATAATACATAAATTGTATTTCCGTTTATTTTATAATCTTTCCTTACCTTATCAGTCTTGCCAAATGTTTCAGTTTGAATAATTCCAGTAAATGGAAACAGCAACAAAATAAAACGGTCACACATGCAATTATTGCTATGAGTTCAAGCATCATTCCAGTCTTTGAGATTTACCTCACTGAGATATCCGAAAATTTCTTTCTTTTTGCCTACCTGTGTGGTCATCACAGATCTAATCTGTTCAGCATTGTATCTCCAATCAGTTTGCTAAATAATATGCTAAATGCGGAAATTCTGGTCATCCCTCACGAATTCAACACTAATTGCCTACAATAAGTGCTAATCGCATTGAAGGTTACTCGAAGAAAGAATTTTCATTTATTCATAAATCATATAGTAATGATTGAGATAGCTTTGTGTTTACATCAAACAAGCTGTACATTAGGGATCACATGAGGTGTAAAATTTAGTAAATGTAAATGTAAACATTTTCTAATCTGTTTTAGAATACCTAGGGGTAATTCTATAGTAGGATTAATATTTCAAACTAGTGGTCGATATGAATTATAGTAGATTGTAACTGTTGGAATTTGCGATTGCTTTACTAAATTTTGAAGCTCGCCTTAAAAAGAAGGCAATTGAGAAATCAATTCTGACTAAACGTAATTCTTCACTATAGATAGGTCATGTATAAGTTAAGCTATTTGATAACTGTAATTGTAACAAACAATATGATTGATAAAAGCTGGGCATATTGAACAATAAAACCTTACCTACCTACCTTTTACTACAACCTTAGTTTGTATAGTAGGTAAAAACTTGTTTTTTACAGAATACCTAGCCAAAATTTTTCGTATACAAATCTAAGCAAAATTTTGAAGGATGTCGATAAGGAAGCATGCAGGTACCTATTACACATTAATAGTTCAGTAATGTGACAGTGAATGGGCTTTATTAATTAGTATATTCTATGTACGTATTCATTCTGTTCGTTGCTTTACATACAGATAAAACTAACACATTTGAGCTTCCAAAATTAATGCTCTATAAAATATCATATCTCAATTCTTAGACTGACTGTACAAAGTTGGACTGTAGTATTGAACCAGTTTTGATTTATATCTGAATTTTAGACCATTTCTCAACTACTTAGTCATTTATTACAATAACTGAATTAATAAAATTTCATCTCCAATTGGTTTAAATAGGTGTATAGTCGATTCTTTCTTCTATCAACTGATCGTAAAAGTAATATGAAAATGTATTTGATTCATTATTGTGATTATTCTTATTATGAATTTGTTGCTTTCATTTTTTTAAACAAGTGTTAATATCACATAAAAGAACCTTATTATTTTTCAATTACAAAGTTAACATAATACATAATAGAAGCTTGTCCTAAATTCTCAATATTAACCTAGAAATATGTAGGTGACACAACAGGAAAGGTTGACCAAAGTGGTGCATGTAAAATTGTAAAGCATGCAGTGCGGTATGGGGAAATCAATAGTGAATTGGTTTTACACAAACTGTGTAAGCCAATTTGCAACGAAATGTAAACAAGACATATAATCGCAAGGATGATCCATTTTTGCAATGGCTAAGTCAGCCCTATATACTTAATAATAGAATTTCACAATATATTATTACTAACAATTACAACAGTTCATAATAGCCAAGGATCTAACTAATAATAGTTGACATATCATTTTTAGATTTTACATAGAACTACTAACAACAATACAACCTAACTACATTTGCTTCCCTAAAAGTGAATAGGTACATTAAATATACATACCTTCCTTTGGCCACATGGCCACATTAAAATAAATTTGTCAAATTTGTCAAAGTGTTAGTGTCTGGGCAATTGACCAGGAGAGTCAACAGTGTTTATAAACGTCATGGAAAATGCATCACGACAGTGTCTTAATAGTCATTTTCATGTTAATGATCTTAGTAGGTTTTTTTACAACAGGTCTGTGTTTGTGTTATTGTACCCGCAAAAATAACGACAATAGGGATCCGAGTACGAGGTAATTGGTCAAACCACTATAAATATTTTTTTTCAATGATATTATCTTTCAAATGTGTTTCCCTTATCTGTATGTGCATTTTCAGTCAAGAAAACATAGCCGAACGTATCGACTTGCCTCCTGATTACGATTCAACATGCCAAAATAAATATGACTATGTCAATTATGCATACAAAGAAGAAGATCCTCCAGCATACTACGTTCTATTCCCAGAATCTACTTAGGATCAATTTACTTGTAGGGTAGGTATTTCCAAATATGTAGAGTAGTTGCCTCTAAACAATTAAACCACACATAGTGTGCAAAACATTTCATTGTAAAATAATTATTTTTCTATTGTAAGCATTACGCTACATTGAACTAACTTTTCTTGTTTTTCGTGTGAGCAGATAACAATAACTTATGTTAGTAAAAATATTCTAATGTAAATCCATATCATGATACTACTTTCAAATTCAAAATGCATAATCGAAAATGATTTGTATTTATGACAGAAGTACAGGTAACATTTATTTAAACATCATTCTATTTGTCACAAACTTATTTGTCTAGTTTGCATGAACAGTATTTACAAAAAATTATCTCTGGATATTCTGGAACTCTTCGAGTGTGAAAACTCTGGAACAAATTACATAATAACCTTCAAACGCATTCATGAATCCAGCTCACTCAGGCTTTGAATACAATGGTGTTACATGTAAAAGAAGTACAATGTGTATTATTGATAGTTATTGTTAGATGAATCACAGACTTTGACTTTTTTTCAAATGGAATAATAACAGAACGCACGGGAATGTCTGTTAACCCAGTTTTACTTTAAAAACATCTCCATCAGGTAACAAGATAGCAAATCGAAGGAACTGGTTTTCTTAATCCATTGATATTTGAACATTTACAATAATAACGCAAATATTATTATGTCAACTTTTCATGGATATAAGGAAGCATAACTTGGAGGAGGTTCTTCAAGTTTTTCGCACGAGCGCGTGCAATTGTCCCTGCCCGGATTATTTCGTCTTTTCAATTTTCGGAAAAGTTCGAATAAAACAACCATTAAAAGTCCTACCCCAGCAGCAATGATTATCACTATGTGCAGCTCCATTTTCAATATCATACTCTGGTTAACCACAATCCAGAAAACCTGGTAGCAAGTTTACAAAAATCACTGGTGTAAACAAGAGTTAAATTTTAATATCCATGATCCATGTAACAAAAACTTACGTCACAATATTCTTCAGATGTAATATTAAGTACAACCAGTTTAAAATTTTGAAAAATACTTTGCGAAGATATGTTTGATTAATAGTTTTGTTTCCACGAGTTTTGGAAACGAAGCCACTATTTGTATTCACTTATGTATATTGTGCACTGCACGCACAGTGAACTGTATTGAAATTGATTATTACAGCAGCTCATGAAATGAACGAATGTGAAGCTTTCATGTGAGAAATCACGAGAATACACACCATTACACTTGTTCTTATATAAAGATTGCAGTCATGTGGTGATCGATCAGATTCAGTGAAAAGTATCTAACAAGCTACAAACCAACGCCGCACTCGAGGCGAAGTCAAGAATAAAAATGACTACAGGTCTGAGGAAATGACGTGTTTGAAGCAATGCCTATATACTTACATAGTTTAATTAGCGATTAGCGGATGCTTTTTACACAGAAAATACAGCTGCAATGATGTGATAATCAATTCTAGTAATACTTTGTGTTACACTATCTCTCTCTTTAAGCAAATTGAGCCACGGATATGAATATTCAATATATCAATAACTGAAATGAAACTAACTCTACAACTCGAGGTATAGATATAACTAGATTCGCTGGTTATTCTATCGATTTGTTCCAGAGATAATGGTTGGTTTGAAGTTACTATTACATAATGGAATGTGTGCATGCAAATAGCAGCGTATATTATAGTGTTCTATACGCAGAAACTTCTTGTTGTTGTATTCCATAAGTGCTGGGTTTACGCATAACTAACCCTAACTCTAACTATTAGAGGTACCTTGTACATACGTAAGCTATAGCATCACTCTAATGGAAATGCAGTACATAAAAACTTCAGAATACAACCTACTTTTTACTTTCATTAGGGAATTTCCCACGAGTAATATCTGCTTTGGTGTGGTTACTCTCCCTGCTGTGCGGAGTCCTAAAGCTGTGAAAATGATTGAGTGACTAATTGACTAATTGAATACAATATGATGTTGTTTCCAAAATATCATGTTTTGAATAGTAATTTGTGACAGTAAAATAAGCCCACTACTGCAAGTGTACAATCTTACACTTACTTTACAAACCACTGCAATAACAACGAATATAAATACTCTGTAATGAGTCAAGGCATGCAATACCAATATTTGCAATATTTTTATTTATAACCCGGTTTTATGCATGTCTTACTCATATGGTAAAGGAAAGGGACTTGTTGTACTGTGTGGTTAGTATTCTATATTCAGTAGTAAAATGAATATGCATTCCAAATGAGAATTGAGTTGTAACCAAATCACTTTAGTCGCCTGCGTGCTATAAAATACACACAAGGCGCCTGTGGCCTGGCTAGGAAAAGCGTCTCGAATGTTTTATAACATACCCAAGTGACTAGTAAATGGGTTTTTTATTCTATGCGAAACGGTAATGAACTTGTAGCAAGGCAAAGATGAAAAAGGTGTCATAAGTTTTCATTGGTTTTTTGTCTCCTTTGTTGTCCTCTATTTTTCTCTAAGTCTGAGTCATAAACGCTTCGTCGAATCTCTCTTCATGAATACACATGCAAAAACGGCAAAAAACATTTATCGATTTACAATGATCATGCGTTTAATTTTTTTATATTTGAGTATGACGCATACTTGTAATTTCTTATACACATACAATCATACATACATAGCAGTTCTAAAAATAGGAAATATTTCGTGTTTCATTTACAATCCCACGATTTCTCCGGTACTGGATGACGCGATTTACTCCAAGTACCTATCTAAACATGTGGTCCTTGATTTAACATGCCTATGCTACTTCTTTTACTTTAGATTTTCAGCTGAAATCTCTAAATAAATTATAGCTTTAATTAAATACATACCTTGGTAGTCTAAATAAAAACAACCACACAAAAAGAATACCATTCCCTCGATGACTCTGTTTAGCACAAATGTGCAAATTGTGATTTTTACATACAGTTTTTACATACTTCTTATTGTTAGCAGCATTTTTATTCTAAACCGTTAATAATTGCATATTTCTACTACAAAGCCCTTTGGACAAGATTAAACAAACATTATTTCTGTATGCCTTTATTTACATTTCTGTTGAATATACAACACTAATGTAATTAGCACAGAAATGTATATAGTATCTAGTAAAACCTGCTAATGTAAATGTCATTACTGTCATTAGACATAGACTTCTTTCTACCCTAAAAATACATTAAAATAATTGACTTAATATTGACTTAATATTAAGTAAGTTCATGAACCTAATGCATTTACTTTATTGCTAATTGCTTTACAATAACTATAATGCATACACAAATTGAGCATGAACAATACTGGCTGTTTAGTTATGTTATACTTTAAAAACAATGGCATTCGCAAATTATTACATACTACTCTAGCATTTTAACCGACAAATGCGAATGAAAACTTTAATTCTTAGAATCAGTTTCAAATTAAGTCACTGAAGCATCATTAAAATTTGTGCTAATATTCGAAAGAAAAGTTTGAAAATAAATAACATTAAATAAAAATGTTGGTTTAGGTTTGGTTAAACAAACACTAGTCTATAGTCTGAATGTTTTCATTTAGCTTTGAGATAAATAGTCATCATTCACTTAAAGCTACATGGTTGTCAGTGATAAAAGCTAAATAATATCTAACACACGTATTAACCATGAGTAGACAAACTAATATAATATCTTACAGTCTACTTATGTATTCCATTGTAGTCAAATCATAGCTATTACAAAGTACGTCGTCACCTTGAAACTCATACAGCAGATGAATGGACAGATAATTATGTGGCTAAGTAATAAAAACTGGTTTCAAATGCGTAAGAATATTTCACTTGCATTTTTAATTATAGATACTGTTGCTACATTTAAAAAATGAAGTGAGATTCAGAAAGTAAATGTTAATAAAAATCTTAGTTGTTATTTCATAAGTGTACTACGCAATAAAGTACAGGAGTAAGTTTACTTAATTGCGGAAGCGTAAGTAAGCTACGAAAGCAACCAAGTATTCACATTATACATGCAATTATTACGTACGTAATCGCGTCTCTTGTGTACCTGACTACAATTATATCGTACACCATACTTCTCTGTGTGTACATGTACATCATTCATTTACAGGATTTAAGCCTATTCCTGAAATCTCAAATCTCAAGTATACTAATTGGAATTTTATGATAATTAGTTGATGTATAAACTATCTATCTAAAAATGAAGTAGTTTTATGTTGACATAAATTGGGATTAGTTGGCTAAAAATTGTTGGAAATGATCTCTCATCCAATATTCACAGTCAGTAAGAATGAAAAATGATTCAGCATTATTAAAACTACTGAATATATATACATTTATTTCTATGTGGGCTTAATTATAGTACAAAAAATGCACACACATGAAGCTCACATTGAAGGACACAAATAGATGAATCAGATTCACATTTCTGCCTGCACTTGTACAAACACTTATGTGTGACCTTATTTCTCACTTCATATGCTTCACTACAAGTTTAATTTATTTCAATTGATGTATTATTGGTATTACACAATGCATCCTTCTTACTTGCATATTGTATCATTTATCTGCAATGCCTTATTGATAATAGTGTCCAAAAATCCTTTGTCAAAATAAATTGCTTTAATGTAGTAACACACTATATACACTCTTAATCATCGCAAATATTTTTACAGTTTCATATCAGCATTTGAACTTTGCACATATTATACTACTGTGATTTCGATAATTTGTACCTTTCCAATGTAATTATGGAAAAGTCCATCGATTGAGTGAGCTTATCATTCTAAAACTACTCCACTAAATATATATTGGCCCTGTTCCATTAAAGATTATATCTCTGTGGTATAATGGAATTTAAATTTTGAACCACGTCAGTTCTTTTGCAATATTCCTTCCTTATTCGATTATTAGGTGCGCAACCTGTTGATGAGCGTTTTTCTCTCAAAATTAAAATGAGAAATTTAATACCATTATTCTTGTCGATTTTGTTATTGATTAATTTCTGTGATTTTACCCGTGGTGCGAATATTGCATTTTTCTTTGGAATCGCTTCCTACAGTCATCGGATAACAGTTTGGCCCTTAGTAGAAAAACTTGCCGAAAGCGGTCACAATGTTACTTTTATATCTGCATACCCACCGAAAAAACCAAACCCAAAAGTTCGAGAATTGATACCAAAAGCCTTAGCTGACTGGGCTGCTAGTTGGGATGAAGGGCCGCTAGCATTCGAGGACAGAAGAAATGGGAAAATAGAATGGAATTGGAATATTTTACCCGAATTCGGCACAGTGGTATGCGAAAAATTTCTTTCAGAACCGGAATCTTTGGAGTGGATTGAAAAGACACCTTTAGATTTGGTTGTGATAGATTCTTTGTTCAATGACTGTGCACTTGCTCTTGCAGATAAACACAAGGCAAAGCATATGGTTTTCGGAACTAGTTCTTTATTCGCGTGGCATTATGACGCGTATGGTATGCATATGGAATCTTCTTGGATCCCTGATATGATTTACCACTTTCCTCAAAACATGACATTTTTTGAAAGAGTTTTTACCACTGTCAGCCCTCTTCTTTGGCATTACTTTCGGGAATGGCATTACCTGCCTAAGCTCGACACGTTAGTCAAGGAAAAATTGGGACTGGAAAATGTACGATTACGAGATACCGAACGAGAACCAAGTTTGGTATTGTTGAATACTTATTTCGCAGAAGAATTTGCCAGGTCTTTACCACCATTTGTTGTACCCGTTGGGGGAATGCACTGTAAAGAGAAAACAGAACCTCTATCGAAGGTAAATTCAATAATGATTTTTTGTATATTGCATACATGTACTGACAATTTCACATACCTAAGTAATCTTTTTTCAGGAAATGGAAACATTTATAAATAAACCTGGCAAAAAAGGGTTTGTGTATATAAGTTTTGGTACTACGGTTGAAATATCAAAAAGTCCTGATGATATTAAAGAAGCTTTCTTCAATGCACTCAAATCATTTAAAGAACTTCAGTTTATTTGGAAATGGGAAGGTGAATTTCCAGCACCAATTCCTAACGTGTTATTCGTCAAATGGGCTCCACAACAAGATATCTTGGGTAAAATTAAAAAACTACTGTCTATACATAAAAATGCTACTTTTTATTCACTCAATTGTAAAACTAAAATTATGATTCAATTTTTATAGCCCATCCGAAATTACGAGGATTTGTAACTCACTCTGGACTTTTGAGTATACAAGAAGCCATATACCATGGAGTACCTCTCATTTCGATGCCCGTGTTTGCAGAGCAAGATTATAATGCAGAAAGAATTCACCGAATGGGGCATGGGATCCGTTTAGAAATTACAGAAGTCACAAAAGAGCAGTTAGAAAATGCAATTCATGAAATTACAGAGAATCCACAGTACGAAATTAAATTGACTTTTGCTGTCATACAAATTTTGTTCTGTATTTTAAGTCTAATTGTTATGTACAGATATAACTTTTTGAATATCCACTTATAGATACTCTGCAAAAATGAAAGTATTGTCGAAAAGATTTAAGGATCGACCAATGAAGCCGGTAGACACAGCTTTATGGTGGACAGAGTATATTTTAAGATATGAAGATACATCATTCCTATTGCCCGAATCAAGATACCAAAATGTATTTCAAAGGAGGTTGTTGGATGTTTGGGCATTTATTTTTGCAATTTTTTCAATAATTGCTGCTGCAATAACATTTACAATTGTCTCACTGGTTAAATGTTTAGTTTACAACCATGCCAGTCAGAAGACCAGTACAAAGAGTAGGAGTATTAAGAAAGTTAAAAGCAATTAACGAAGCAGATCTACTTAAATACTGGCTAGGCTACTACTGAAGCTATCTATTACTATTACAAACTTCCTACCGGGCAGCTATGTACAAACGCGTTAATTTAATAATATTTTTAAGGGGGGGGGGCACGGAATGGCTTGAAATTCAATCGACCCAGAAAATCCCCCAAACTTTAATATGTGATTAATACA
>JAQFYB010002482.1:0-24243 GCA_034694085.1 Pogonognathellus longicornis
AAATATTTAAAATATTTTTTTTGAAGTAGGGTTTATTTAGCTTCATTTGCTCTGAAACAAAAATATTCTGAGTTTTGACTCAATTGGTTCAGTCTATAAGAATATAGAAAAACCTATTTTTCCGACCTCTGGTGATAACAGACTAAGAGACTAAAGGAGACAACCCTAAATTTTCAAATGTCATATAGATGATAGACATTTGGAACCTTGATCGAAGATTTTTAGTCCCTTTGACATTTGTACTAGATAATCTTTACACACGTTCCGCCCCAAAAATTAAATCCGTTGAACTATGTAGTATAATTCTACAAAGTATACTAGCCTATAGTATAGATAGTCTTATTTCACACCGAACGCTGTTGCATGTTGGTTTGAAAATGCTGAAGTATATGGCATTTCGAATAAAACGAATAATTCACTATTACAAGTAAACAAATTATGGAAATCTCCAATAAATCTGGTTAATGGCTAGTCATACTATAACTTGGTAACAGCTAATAACCTACAGATTATACGGTATATCTGTATTTGTCAAGGTACATAAGTAAAGAGGTAGGTAGTGGGTACTTTATTTTTCACAATTAGTGAATTGTACAAACAAAACAATTCTATTAGGCGCAGGTGCAAATATAGTTACTGATACTAAATGACTATTATTGTATGCTAATATTTCAATTTCGATTATTATTCGATTTTATATTACCATCACAAGATATTAGCATCTGATTCACATTTTTTTCGCTCATACATTATAGCAATATACCCATCTACCTACACACTTATAAAACCTCACAGCGCTAGTGGATCATATTATATAAGTAATTATTATAGGTGTAACACTACTATATAGGTAATATCTACATAATATTTGGCTATGGCATGTGTAGCCAAAATACTCATTCAACAAACCATTTTCATAGGTCAACCACTTATTCAAAATAATCTCATGTCTCGTTTTTATGACCCGCAGATTGAAATCTGGGAACGTTCACATCAGATTCCGCGTGAAGTGAAAGTTTCGTACACATAACATTTCATTTCTCTGCCCAATGCAATTTACTAGATACAAAGTATGTGTCACTGAAACAAATATTCGGTATCATCTTGGATCATTGCTTTACAGGGAGAACTGTGTTTTTTTACAAATAAAGCATTTGTCAACTGTAATTAGCAGTTTTAGCATATTCGTTGCTAAACAGCAATAGTTCATTACAAGCTTGGCAGATAAACACCATTGATGTAGTAAAACACTATACAAATATGTGCTTACTTACATTAGTGACATAAGTGGCTTATCTAACATCCGCAATATTTTTAATGCTAGTAGAATTTAGTTCAGTCCAGATTTTTACCCCTGGCAAACGTCGCAATCACTGTGTAAACAAAATGCTGTACGCATGATTGATAATACCACTACCACAAATTCCACTAACTCCACACACAATTTGATATGAGTATTAGCATTTTCCTCCATACTCTACGTGCAGAAGCTACTAGAAAATAAGAATAATATACTAGTGTTCATGATACAACACAACGTGAGCAGACAAACATCGGAGTACGGAACACTCCAGTCCAGACAGACAGGCAAAAAATTATCAGTGATTTACCTAATAATATTATGAATGTTTACTCTCAGTCTGAACTTTTTCAGTACACATGTACTTATTACCTACTAGAGACGGCGAATCCTCTGTATTTTGGAACCAAACCGAAACTGAAACCAAAAAATTTAAAACCGAACCGAAACCATATAAACATTTTGAACCGAACCGAAAACAAAAACCGAAACCAAACCGAATAATGAAACGATGTAAAAATTATCAATTTTAGCTCACTTTTTCCTTATTAATAAAGTTTACCAATATAGCAATTGAATATTTAAGTCAATACTGAATTGTGGTGAAGAAGTAGAGGTAGTTCCAATAGCTATAGAAAGGGTAGACGAATCAGCCCTTTTTGGAACCGAAACCGAATTTACACAAAAAATCAAGAACCAAAATCGAAAAAACTGTTTGGTTTCGGTACTAAGTCGAATAATAATGCAATTTCTTATCTTTCCAATGGCAGAGCTAGTGGATAGCTAAGAAATTGCTTTAGGATATAACGGTTACTTTTTCCGTCTCTAGTTAATTTGTGTGAATGCAAGTCAGCAAATCTTAGACTTCAATTTACAAAATATTGATTGTATAAACAAATTCTAATAAGCAAAAAAACGTATTTCACTTCCGATTCAACTTAAAAATCGAATCGCTGCTGGAAGATTAATTTGCCTCAACTCATACCAATTGCCCATTTCTCTCTTACAATAAAAAAATACATCAATATCATCCGTGTCCAAATGCGAGCACATTTTTTCTACTTAGCAGTTTTACACCGTTACTTTATAAGAATGTGTTTGAGTGTGTCAGTGTACAAGGCCATATCTAGGATTCCATTTCGGAGGGGACAAAATACCAGCATGATGCACAATAGTGTCTGTTATCGAACGAAGAAATTTTTTAACCATTTTAGGCCAAAATTAATCTAAAATGCATCAAATTCGCGTATAGAGCGAGAAATTTTGCGATTTTTGCACCTTTATGGTAAAATAACCTATTTTTTCCGATTTCGGGGGGAGGGCATTTCTTCCTTTGTCCTCCTAAATACAGCCTTGTCTGTGTATGTATATATATATATTATGTATCATCAACTCTGTAAACTTTCAATTCTCATAAAGCAGCAAAGGTTTACAGTATGTACACGTTGTATGGTAGTTCCTACGTATACAATGCACTGAAAGGTTATAAAAATTTGAAATTCTTAGAAAATAACCGCTACTTGATTATATCTATTTTTTAATAGTTTACTTCAAGATTGAAATCTGCTGCTTTTAAAATACACTTTCTTCATGATTACATGCATTGTGATCATGTGCAAAACCTTGCTGGACTCGTATCAGAAGTCAACTTTGGTTTCCTAGAGTTTTGTCTGCTTAAAACACATTTTTAGTATTATAATAAATAGTCCATCCAAGAAATTCTTTCATATTTACTATTTACTATGAATTAGTACATGTGTAAAATATATTATGTATTATTAGTTCTAGGGTCTACACGAGAAACAGGGACAGGTAGTAGTCGTAGTAGTGGTAATAGTTGTAATTGTAGATGCAATGCAAAAGTCGATTGATGTGGAAAATTCAATCGTTCATGTGCAAAGATTGTCCCACAATAAAGCTTTGGGTGCTAATGTGACGATGTGAGTAATGTGTGATAGTGATGTGATAAGTGGTGCTTGAGCAACGTAGTATATTATACTGTGGTTGACTGGTGTTTCCGCTTGCACTTGTGTAAATTATCAAGTACTTACACAAAGAACTTTTAGTCTCTAATAATGTAATAATATTATATTTAGTATAGGCACACAAAGTAATTTGCAAATACTTTGGAATACTACTTACCTACACATTACATAGTACATAGTATTATATTATTATAGACGGAAAATGCAGTTGTAATGAAAGCAAATTTGATGTTGTTTCGCATGGTGTAAAGTGTAAAGTGAAGAAGATGAAAGAGTTTGGACTAGGTACGTAAAATAGAAGAATAGACAGAAAATATACAAAGTCAAAGTGAATTGAGACGAAAATACTTGGAGCACAAGCGTTTTGCTGACTAGGACTAGTTTAACGTAAATCTCTCCGGAGGAAGAGCAAGTGTTAAATGTAGGGATGAAAGATGAGTGAGTGAGTATTGGAGAACGATATGTTTAGGTTGGTTTGGTACAGTAAGGTAGGCAGCTAAATGACTATCTGCTCGTTTTATTTTCTTTCCGACTACTAGCAGAGATAACTGTGTAATCCTCATGCAGTCTACTGTAGAGCATCTGACGACGAGTCCTACTGAGTTTTGTAACGTGCTGAGTGTAGTGTAGTAGTAATATGGTGTGATGCATCTTTACTCTTTACATCTTCAGTAAGTCTTCACAATCACAAGCTACTAGCAGTGCTATATTCCCACTACTAGGCCCAGTACAGAACATAGTTTGAAGTTTGAGCTTTGTACTAAATGCAAGGTTCTGGTGTGGTACACGCTGAAGTAAAGTAAATAGTATTGTGCTCGTCTGTTCTATACATAAGTGTAGTATTCCTGATTCCCTATTAGTATTGTGTATATACAGATATCTATCTGTACATTGAGAATTGAGAGAGAAGCAGTCAAGCAAAGCATTGTGTATCATCGTAGCATTGGTAGTGAGTGAATATACACACAGTGGAAAACACTAGTTACAGCATCAGCAGACTCTTTCTACAAGTAGCCTGCTGCTTCGGCTGGCTTGACTTCCCTAGCTTTGCTATATCTCCCAGCGCCTATATAGGTACGTGGAGTCTGCATTTCTGCGACAGTATTCTTCGGTCTCATCATATCATCTTAACAGAACGCAATCACCCAACTCAAGTCCCAATTCCAGTCCATTCCATCTCAAAACTCTTTTAGACCAGTCCAGTTTCATTCTCAGCCAACACATTTAAATCCCATCAACTTCACATAGAGCTATAGTGTCGCATCAGACATTCGTCCGAACACTTAGCTCCAGACATAACTGGATTTTAATTCAACACTCAAAATATAACCTCAAACACAAAACACAACTCGAATCGACAAACCCCAATTTCCTGTCAGTACCTTTTAACATTTTTTGAAGTGGGTTAACAAATTCAACGCAAGTGATTGATTTTTCATCAATTTTCTCGAATAGGGAAAACTAGACAAGAAATACCAGATAATAACTTTATGAGCACATATCATACACATCAAAACAATTCAAAATGTTGGAAAAACATTTTATGAAAATTCTGCATGCATTCTTGGTAAGTGCGGTTATTTTCCCTACAATCTTAACGTCTCCAGTTCCTGTAGACGACATCCAAGCCGACATCCAAGCCGACAGAGCTACAAGAGGACTACCTTCCAATAACCGTAAAAATGTGAATCAAATTGAGACATCAGACTCTAAGGTACACAATTACACCGGAAGCGTCCAGGGCTCAGAAGAGTTTACTTCCTGGCATCAAGAGCGACGTAACATGTATGTATACATTCTTTTTTGTTAGCTTTTTTATCATTATTACTTGAACCGATATACCACTCGAGTGTTTCGCCAGTGGTGTTTCGTAGCATAAAATATAAGTAGCCCTATAGTTAAATAATATTAGGTATGATATAGCTATGAGAAAGTACACATAAAAGACTAAAGTAAAAAATAATTGAAAATGCTTGTTATTCATTCATAAGAGCTTCTGTGGTTCTTTGTATGTCAATTTGTACTCTATTTTCATCATTACGAATCCTATTTCACTTAACTAGAACGATATTGAATTTGTCTTGTTCTTTCGGTTCGGAATTTCTTTCTCTTGCACAAATCATCTCTCAATAATCTTCATTTTATTTCACAAGTTAGAATCTCAGAGATTCCAGCTTTTCTTTTTATAAATGGGTTCATTGATTCTTAAATTTTATTACTTCAACCTGTATTCTATTCACTTACACTTTCCTTTGTACTTTTGGTGTCGTACTTTAGATTTTCGTTTATAGTGTAGAACAATAGATTTGGAAGAGATCGTACATCCACTACTTACATGGTTAGTGTTGTGTGTATGTAATTCTCTATTATTGCTTTTGGATAAAAATTCAGTAGCAGTGGTGGTGGGGATTTTTCGGAATTGGATGATAACAACAAGGCAATCAATGCAACAGTCCCTGGGTCAACAGATTCTAAAAGCGAAAATAGTACTTGCACCTTAGAGCCCGCATACCTTTGTTTTACGGATCCAATTCACTCTCAGAGGTAAGCACCCGATGTACTATTCATCACAAAAGTCATCTTCACCCTCTATTTTATTTCTCCATGCCAGTTGCATCTCATTGAGATTTTGCAGAGTTTATTGCGAATGCTAATTAGCTGTCTGTTAATTTTATCGTTAGTCTTAAAATTAATTCTTTATGTGTTGCATTTGCATTGGGTGAATAACATGTGATCCAGCAATATTATGCAGTGCATTAGACTTTAGCTTTAACTAGGAATTTGGCATATTATACATAGGATACAACAAGCTTCATCCATCCGTCCCATACATATGAAAAGCTTAAGGTAGTACGTAGTTGTAGTGTGCTAATGTAAATGTAACATGAAATCGTAAATGTTTGCTTTATTTTTGCACTGCTATCCTACTAATGTGCAAGATAACCATAAAACTTGATGACACTACAAGGTAAACGTAAGCATAAACTGAGCAGTACCATTCTCACTTACAGACCAACAGGAATCACATACGCGGTAATGTTCGTTTAGGTACTGAGGACAAAATGTCCTTCAAGAAATTTCGGTGCCAAGCAGTCTGACTCTAGTCAAATTATATTGTACGTTACATCAATTCAATACACGAGTAGAGAAACCATTCGCTTACGAGACTCCCGTTTTACACGAATTTACATTTGCGTATCGCGTACTGACACAAATAATTATATTCCTTCTCGATGATACATTTGTAGCGTGGAGTGTGATGATACAAGCGAATTCCCAATGTCAGAGTAGTGACGTTAGACTGACTCTGGTGATTCTTCTCCAAAACGTGTTTGTGGTTAGGAACTATATAAATACAAATAGCTCATCATTCCTTCACAACATCAAACTTGGGGTTCTGCTATTACTTGTATACTTTAACACGGATCGAAAAACATTTGCTCCAAACTTGTGTACCTATGTACACTGACAGAGATTTCCTACTCAGATTTAGACTGCACATTTATAGATACTGGAAAATTTCCAGAAAATTCAAGTGTTCAGCCCTTGGCGTGGCAGCACATTAGATAATTCTCGGTTGACTAAACAAAAAATGGAAATCTCTGCTCCATATTAGGCAGCCCCAACACCTAACCTAACAACAGTAAATGCATCCATATGCCACATTTACCCAAACTCTACTTTCTTTATGTCACCATCTAAACTGTAATACGAACAGAATACAACATCGTAGTAGAATTCCATCTCCAACATAAACGAAACTAAGATCCGGGTCAGTCAGGAATACGAAACATGTAGTAAATCCAAAGTCATGTTATAAATGCATCATTGTAATAGTAATAATATTATGAGACGAATAAGATTTTATTTCCATACCACAAATCAGTATTCAGATTGTACACATTTTTTACGTGTATTGTGCTACGAGTCACATCATATCACATGTTTGTGTCATTTGAATTTAAAGGCACACATAAAACCGAATTACTGCTAAAAACCAGTCCAATACATGAATTTCTACTCACTCGGCAGAAAGCTTTCTTATCGCATCACATTTAAATGTAGGATTACTACTTGTGAGAAAATGGCATTTGTATAAAATTGTAGCTGGAATGCATAAAAAGGAAAGTGGTGGATTATGGACTTCAAATGACCATGACTACTCTGGCCTGTCACACATAATGTCAGTGTGAAATGTAAAGGATTAAAGATCAAGACGGTTGGGACATAAAGGCGTAATTGTCCGATTTGTTTCTTTATGACATAATAATATTCAGCGCAAAGCTCATGGTAGTGCAATAGTATTTCTTATCAAACAAATCGGCACAGTGTATACTTTATGTACATTTATGTAAAAATATTCTTTCCTTTGAGTAAACAAAATATTTAGAGCAAGTATGTTGTGCGATAAAAATTGTTTTGAGAAAAATATGTCCATTAAAATCTTGGCAAATACGGAACTGTGAGTAACATTATTTATTTCCTTCAACAAAACCATTTACAGTTTGTAAACAATTTAATCGTACAGAACAAATGGTAAACTACCCTACTAAGAAGAAATTAATGATACACTTGAAAATTAATTATTAATGGCTTAAGATATCAATATCAGTCTCATGTAGTACAAGTTATTACTCAGACAGAAGACGATAGAAAGTAGAAATGTACGTTTTCTCATAGTTTTTACACGAAGTAGGCTGTAAACATCACCTCATCATTGTTTGTCTCTATTTACACAGTACCTACAGATATTGGGTTGAGGGACTTTCCCAAACTTAAGTAGTAGCATTTCATGAACGTTTGTCTGGCTGAACAACGACATGAAGATAAGTAAAGTAAGCATATGAAAGGTGAATAAATGAATGTCATTCGACTGACTGACAATGAGTGAGCAGACAGACTATAAGTATTTGATATTTGGCTGACTGGTCTAGTACTACAGACTTGAAAAGTGGTAGTGAGTCTTATAGTTATGTCTAACCGTATGTCTGGCAGTTTTTAAAGTAGTTATACCTACTTATACATATACTAGAGATTCCTACTCACCAAATAGATATTTCCAAGTAATGCAGACACACCAGTCCCTCTTGACTATATTCATATATCTCTATACGAATTTTTGACATTTATTTCTCTGCAGAATACAGTCAAGTGATAGTAAACTAGTTAAGCATACCAAACATGAGACTTGTACGTTTCCCTAAGAAATTGCCCAGACGTTGGACGTTTTTCATTGAATCAGTCTGTAGCTGGAAGGGATTTTCAGGCTAGACGGAAAGTTACGACATCGTACTTATATACTGTAGTTGTACTAGTATATTACAATATGGGTCTCTACTTATATTGTGCAGTAGAGTAACCAAAATAGTTAGGGCATCAAGTGACATAAGGTAATAGTAATAGCTATAATACACACACAAGTTCAGAACATAATAATATACTTAATACCTATGCAAAGCTAAGTCAAGACAAGTTTCGTCTCTTGGTGTAAGCAGACTCTCTGAATACTAGTACAGTGAATAAGCAACAAAATATATTGTTGTATAGTAGTAGGATCATATATTATAGTAAATATGGTACAGTACATACCAAACTAGGATGATAGCGGCTAGGCCAAGCCAAAAGATGCATGGGATGGGCTTCGATTTACAAGGAAACGACGAAGAATATTCTTTCTCGACTTTGTGTTATGTCTCTTTCTAGCTAGCTGTGTTTGTGTGTGTTAAAGCTAGTTTTTGCCGTCTTGTTGCGATCATCCTTACTAATACTATTACACTATTACTACAACAACTACTACTAAAACTACTACTAGAACAAGTAGTAAAAGACAAGTCAAGTGAAGAGGGTGAGCATTGAAAGCTTGAAAGCACAAAACACAACGCAAAACGACATAAGATAATGTCGAGCTAATAGTAAGAGCAAGTCAAGTAAAGAGTCAAGATATAACACAACAGACTAGTGCAGTATTGCCCATTTCTGCTTTAGTAATACTGAGGTATTTCTCCTTCAGTTTTCTTTCACTCTTTCTTTCTGTCTCTCTCTCTCTCTCTCTCTCTCTCTCTCTCTCTCTCTTTCTTGATCTTTACTGATTCTTCACTGTAGTAGTAGTGCAAATAGTGTTTCATTGTCACAAGTCTGGAATAGAAAACACGATTCATTTTTAGTGGTAACCGAGGCCTAAACCAATTACCAACCCAGGCATATCACACACCTCCATACGAAATACAACAATAATCAGTTTCTGTACTGATTGTTAGTTTGCGCTGGAAATAAATATGAACTATGAACTATACATTACTAAAATCCGCTAACTGTGCACTGTATAAATGAGTGCTAGTTACTGGTTCATTGCTCACCCTCTAAACTAGTTGCACTTTATTTGTATTGTAAATTGTAACAGGTTGCAATACAATAGTTCTGCTGCTCTGATAATTATGTTCTCCCTGTACAATATATCTAACTGTGTAACTTCATAATAGATGCAGTCTGATGTGTGAGCCTTTAATATAGTAACCTTGTAGGTTGACAATGTAGTCGGGCTGGTAATGTGCCTAGGTTGGTAGTGCCTTACTAGTACCAATTTTGGCATCGTCTTGCTATTCTTTGTCAGACTCCATGGAATATCGCTACTTTGGTTACTTTAATAGACTTAAGACTTGACATTTGTAAAAACCCGATTTTCATGACAGATGAAACAGACTTTTGAAAATGTCTTGCATTTTCAGTTCTTTTTCTGGACCTGACATGGGTTTACATGTCTTAGAAGGACATGAATACTTGTCCTTACTATCCACATTATCATACCACTGCACTGCTAGATTCACAACAAGTCATAAAGGAATATGAGACTGATAAAGTAGTGTATACTTGCAAATACATTAGGCTTAATGGAGAGAAGACGAGTAGACTTTATCTCTGTGTGCTGTAGAAAAGATATGAAACTCACACAACACTCTCAATGCCTACCTTTTTTGTCTCCCTCTTAAAAACCTGAATTCATTCTTATCATAACCTACCTTCTTATTTTTGAGTTGTACAGCCAAATAGAAATCGATCTGGGGATTTACATTATCACACATGGATGACGCAATGTCTAGTTAGGTTTCCAATAATTATTGGCTCTCTCTGAGAATGTTTATACACCGCAATACTAGTAAGAAAAATGTTTTTCCCAGAATGTTGTTTCCATTGTTTTACACGAACTGAGATGAAAGGCTACAATTAATGCACAGTTGTGTAGTGTACAAACAGAAGTTTTGTATATTAAATGGAGTATAAAACGTGATAAAACATTAAGCATTAATTAGTTATAAAGAACGTACTTTAAACTTAAACTAGCCCGAACATGATAATACTAGAATGAATGGCTGAACCATAAGAGTTGAGTGGAATGTGGAACACATCATTCTTTTCATTTCTTCTCTATCTGATGGATTTTCTCATAGTTTCTGTTTTTCTTAGCTCATCTCTGAGCATGATTCTGTTAAAAATATTATTTTAAGCTTGTATCCAACATAAGGTTGTTTCGTATTACGTTTATACAAGCATTCAGCATTCAGTACAAAATTAATGAAGCCATGTCATTATTTACAGTAAATGGCCAGTCAGTCATAGACTGTCATATTTTGCAAACTGCTTAAATTTATCTATACACATGAATGTAAGTTATCAGAATCAAGAAGCCATCATTTACTCTGTGAGTGTTCAAAAATATCAAGAAACGAAAATCATCGCTAAAATTGGAGCCAGTAAACAAAACTTCTTTATTATAGTCATGATATAGCATTGATACACGCATATCACATATTATAAGCATATTTTTTATCTCTAACTGTCATGGTGTTTGTATGTAATGGTCAAAATTATTTAATCCCCCAAAAATAATCGTATAGTTCTGGGCCACATTATTGCTCATGAATCTTATCTGCTGTGTCTGTGCCCTCTCGACAAACGCCAGAACTGCAAAAAATTCTGCATAGAAATACGCACACTATAGTTTTTTAAGGCTTCTGGCCATATAGAATCATTTTCCAAGATTTCACTGGTTAGTCATGTGTATATTATAAAGTATACAATCACAAGTTAGATATTGTAATATACAAGTAGTAGGTATGGAATATTTATCTTAAACCATATGAATCAAATGGTACGTAGTACACGTACGGTCGAGGGCATTTTTTAAGCCAGCAGAAATCAACTCTGTTCTTATTTGCACACGCACAACAATTCAAGTTCGTATCATATTGTCAGAATAGATCTCTGTCTGTGCGGTCAAAGTCAAAAAAGTTAGTCCCCTAAATTGTAATAAACTACTTGCACAAGACGAAAAGGAGAAATTGCCGACATGCTGCATTAACATTGCGCATAATATAAGAATTGTAAAGGTACGCAACGCAGTTGTATATAGTTAAGCGTGCAGGTGTGAGAAGAAGACAAAGTGGCTGCTACATGTTGGATGAGCAATAAACTACAGTCACCAATAACGTGTCAGGTACCTATCTAGCTAAAACGCACAGAATTGGATAATACTATTGTATACGAATATAGGTACATACACGTAAAAGATATACAACTACTACGGTTTGTCTGACTGTCTCACCCCGTCTCCCTCTCAGCAAGTTGTTCTGATGAATCAGTTTGTTAGAATGAATGAATTTTTTCTAGGTAGGGCAACAAGAGCAATTGCAAGACAAGACGTTGTCCATTGGACATTGGACAAAACAACTTTAGTTGAGAAGAGTGAATGGCATTCCTTATAAAGGCAGTGTAAAAGAATTCATATACATATACTCATCTCATCAGGTCTGGTTTGTACTCCAGCACTTAATATTTGGTCAGTCCAGTCCAGTCCTTCCAGTTAAGCAAACTGCTTTCTGATCACTATTATGTGTTTTGCGTTTGTACAATGTACACCGTGTACATGTAATCGCATATAAATGATGTGCACACATTATTTACACATATAATTATGCTCATTTCATTACACTGTCTGTCTGGACAATGACGTAAAGTAGTAAGAGTGTAGGAGTGAGTAGTAAGTGAGAAAATACGAATAGGTACTTTAGGTACTATGTACAGCAGAACATGAACGTATTACTTATTAGGTAATACTCAGAATACTACAACATTGAGACTGCGCGTTTTGTTACGTCTGGGATGCCTGGTATGAATTCACCTTCCCACTAAAAGTCGACTTGCTACAATAAGTTAAGCAGATCAGCAGACATTCGAAAAACAAAACTGCCGTGGTCATTGAAGAGAAAAAGTACAGGAGATGCGTTTTATTCATTATTATGTGTCTACTTGTACAATGCACACAGGTAGGGGACTCTAGGACTCTACACACATAACTCTACATAACTCTAAAAAACTACCTATTAACTAATTTATTTTATTTTATGCTTTTACCACAATAGGATTCCGGATTCTAACTAAGCCATTCTACTTACTACCTGTCCATACATGCATCTGAGCGTAGGTACTATGTACAGCAATAGTAGTAATGGTATGTAACAATCATATCATAAATCATTGGAGGGAATAGTATAGGATTCATTTATCTTATGACTTCTCCGAAAACTCATGGAGCAGTGTTTGTACTGTGTTGCGTAGTATTATAGTGTCCTGTATACAAACCAACAATGAGCTGTTCAAATAAAAAAGACTGGAAAACAAAGTTTTCATTGGATTGGCTACGGCAAGATATGGCATGACTTAACTTCTCCTTTTCAAAGGTTTCAACAACATCATTTCAACAATTGTTTCTTATCTGCATTCTGTGTACCTAACGCACTTCTTCTCGTAATTTTACATGGACAACCTTTATACCTACGTGGAAGTTACGTTAACCCGCCTAAGGCTCCCATAGCTCAGTCGTCGCATCCCATTTAATAATGTCTACACTTGACTCTCATCTTGACAAAAGAAACGATGAAATTTCTGTTTCTTTTCCATTCATTTTTTGTACTTACTCACTCACTCAACCACTGGGGTGTGTAAATAAATAACCAACCAAAGAGACGCACACTAAGCTGTTATGACTCTTATAACTATAACTTAGCTATAACTGACTTTAGACGAATATTTCTGGAAGCAATAGGCAAAGCAAATCCCAACTACTACATCGGGTCATGCTTCAAGCGGTTTCTATTGTACACATATATAAAAGAATGTAAATGTATGAGTTGTGAAGTATGGAATGTAAAAAACAAAATTCCAGACAGTAGGTAACATCCGTTTAAGAAAGGGATCATTAATGAGGTTTGTTTTCACATGAACATCTAAGACACAATTTGTGTACTCGTTGTCAGTTTCTTGAGTCTCAATGAATGTCGACAGTATGAATGACTAAAGTAGAAAATCACTTTTCTGAAAAGTATCAATTGATAAGCAAAAATAATTTTCCATTTCCAAAAGCATCGTCAGACAAGTTCAAGATCAAAGAAAACTGTCTTATTCAGTCGTACATGGTTTCTGATACTTGTTTTCTAGATCGTAGTCAAATAAATGGATAAGATTTACAAATTTCCTTTACACTCATTTACTTAGGTTTTAGTGGGGTTCAGTCAGGACACAACCGTTTTTTGTGCCGACCCATCCTCGTATAATGTCATTCATAGAATCCAGCAACAACAACACATAGTTTCAACTCAGTAGTCTATGAAAGAGACAACGAAAGTAAAAAACAGTTGTTTAGTCTGTAGTTTTTTGTATCCCTGCTGTAGACAACCGTACTACCATCTTACCTATATATGTAGTTCAGTAGCAGTTGTATTTAGTAGTGTGGTAGTATGTGGTTTGATGTTTCGTAGGCGGGTAAAAGGACAAGACATTGCAGTAGGACTAGACATCACTTTGCAATGCAACAAATTATTTCACATTCATGAATATAATGGTGCCCTAATGCGTATTTGTATACCTAATGATAATGAATTTGACTATACAGTATTCCTATTTTTAAATTTAAAGTTTTGGAATGTTTGGATTATTATACATTCAACGGAATAGGCGAAAAGAGGAAATATTTAATTTAATCCTTTCACACTACCACTAATTACAAGTGGGTTAAGTAAATTCTTTATAGATTTTATTACGCAGATAAAATATGATGGAAGAAATGTCATTTTGTATGGCAAATATCCAGTTTTTCAGACTGGATTGTGTAATCTGCTCCATACAATTCTTACGATGTGATGGCTACAACACATCATAAATAGCTGATAATGTCTTGTCCAGGGTTTGGGACACAGTTTTTACACTGCAGACTGCATATAACTGAACTGACTGACTACAACTATTTGTTTTTCTTGGAGGGAAATTGTCTAGCATACTATGCACACAGATTACAGATTGCCAGACAAAACTTCCACTATATCTATAGAGTATAGACGATATTTGTAAAGTTTATACAAAGAGTTTCATCCTGTACTTATACTACCCTTATTGCACTACAGACTACAACTTACATACATCTGTTCTTATCTGCGTCTAGTCTGTGATTTGCTCTGGCTACGTATTATACAATTGACGAAGTAGAAACCAACTGTGACACAGAATAAATGAATAAACAAATGTTTCACTTCAGTTGATATCATACATTAATTGTCTGTAACTACTGCAATAGGTTATAGAATATTTCTATTAGATGAAATATATGTATATACAAGTACCTAAATATGAAAGTTCCAAGCTCACATTATAATATATAGTTACATGAGAATAAAATCTGTCTTCTCAAAATCTGATGCTAATGATGTAAAGTATGAGTATGACGAGGGTGGGTGTGTCAGATTAATCTCTGAAAAGGTTCTCATCCTAAATTTTCTGGATATCATCGTACTAACATTATAGTATCTATTTGTAAGTATTTGCCAGTTTTCAGTTGTTTTAGGTTTCATAATTTTAATAACAACTTTTAACGTGTTTGTCTCTGCTGATTAGGACTAATATGATAACTTTTGATAACCCTTCAGTACAGAGTTATTTACAATAAATTGTGACTGAACTCTGAAATAGAATTACTTTCGTTACAGTTGAAACAAATCGTAGGATAATAATTCACTAGACTGATCTGACATGTATATGCCTAAAATTCCATGTAGCTATAAGTATATATCTCCTAAATTTTTATCTGCAATAAGTAAATTAGTGAGTTCTGAGATTTCTTTATAATAAATTATGTTGCAATCTCATAAGTTCTGTATTACATAATATTGCAAGATTTTTTGCAATATTTATTACTTGCACATTGAGAAAATTGGAAAAATAAAAATCACTAGGTCTTGTACAAATGCTTTGCACGTGCTTTATTGCTCAATTAAAAATTTATATGGGGTGCTTTGTAATTGAATGTATGTGATTAAAATATATTAGCCAATATTGTTAAATAAATTAGGTACTAACTTCCTACTTATTGCAAAATATGTTATACCTCTGTAAAATTAATGAGCTTTTTTGCACGAAAGCAAATCTCTTGAGCTTAGGTTAATTCACATGCATAAACATGTTTTTTATTAAATGGATAGTAGATTATATTTGGACTATATTCACCAAAAGAGTTTTGCATGCATCTTGTATTTCCCTTCATTTATATTGATAATAATATTTTTTTGTGTACAAAGAAATGAGATAATAAGATCTGTTCCATACTGAATACTGACACAATTTTGCATCATGATTTAAACAAGAAAAAATTTAATTTCAGAAATAAGGAGGCTCGGTTGAACGCAATCAAAGATTATGTAATGAGAAGTCTTCTTGGTGTTCAAGCACGACCACCTTCAAGGGTAAGCAATTTTTTTCGATGTTTGTGTAATCCAATTCGAAGGACATAATTAAATTAATCAACTATACCTTAATAACAGACTAAACATTAAATAAAATATGCTTTATACTTGTTATTAGAACCCCAACAAAGGTTTATCCAGTCCATTCTCGGGACAACTGCAGACCTTCTACGCATCATGTAAGTACCTACTTGTTTTGTGAAAGTAAACGTTCAATCTTCCAGACATTCAGGAGACTTGTTAAAGATCATATAGGTCGGGATGCTATGCTGGAAGCATTGAAGTTAATGTAATCTATGTATGCTATGCAAATTAGGAACAGACATAGAATTCGATATAGGGATATAATGTAAATGTGCATCCCTCCCTGATACTTGAATTCAGACCTAAAGATTTGAAGGTCTTTTGATGCTATTGTACTATTAAGATGTGTTAAAATCCATGTGTAGACGTTTTTTGAGAAACTAATCTCATTACATAACGTATTCATTAAATTCTACTATGCATAAATATTACCTTTCGCACAGTTCACATCACACCCAGTATCCAGGATTTATTACGCACTTGTTTGCTAATACCCGTATATGCTCCTAATGACATTTGGGACTGATAAAATCTTTTGACAAAGCAAACAAGTCTTGCTAATCCACGTTGTTTACTTGTTGATTTTAATGTATTCAAATAGGTTTACTTTATAACTTGTATTGATTTTTCTTGCCACCTTACTTCATGCAAATTATGTATCTGTACTTAGTGGTAACTTCAATCAAAAGCAATTTTTACCTTGTAAATTCAATCTTGTGCGTCTCAGAGAAGTCTTGCTATGGTCATCAGCATCTTGATTCTCAAACGTGACATTATTCAGTGGTGATAGTTGTCTTAGCTGTAGATGCTCAGTTCACAACACAAAGTACCTGATGAACTGGAATGGAACTATCTGTAATGCATGAGGTAATTAAATTTAATACTATTGTTGTTGTTTTTTGTTCAGGCGATTCTCCCACCAATGTCGATTTGGATACTTGGACCTCACCTAGCTTTTTTCACATTTTCTTCAACGTAACATCTTCCAGTGTAACTCCTCCTGAGACTCCACAGGTTTCTCAAAATCGATCAGCAATGGCTTCCCATGAATATGTTCCAGTGTCTAATGCAGCCAACAACGCTCCAATCCTGCCCAAAACGCAACAAACAGTGAATATCATCTCGGCCAAATTGAAGTTATTTAAGACTGGAAATGCAAACGAAAATCAGGTTGAGGTAAATCATCATTCATATCTCCTTACTTAGTATGCTTTATGCATGCATGTATACTACATATTAAAGCTAGAATTTTTTCATTAAACTAATATTTTAAAATTATGACAGATTCCAAAATATGAAGCCCCCAGCAACTCAGAACCTTGCAATGATACTGAAGTATCACAAGAACTTTCGCCGACTATTATCCCCACAAGTGTGGAACTCCCAATACAAGGCCTACCAGTTCCAGATGAAAGAATCCGTGTCACTGTCTATTGGTACACCACAGCACTAACCAAAAACCACTGTAAGAAATTTTGTGCATAACTATTCAACTCTATAGTAAGGTAAAGTATAAAATAACATTTTGCAACATAACTATCATTTTTTCATTTGCAGTTAAGAGAAAGCTTTTGGACACAAAAATGATGTCTGTGAAAGATACAAAATGGGTGGATTTCGACATTCAAAAGGCAGCCAAGGCTTGGTTGGTGGATAAAAAAGTAAACTACGGATTAGTTGTTGAAGTGGAAAATGAAGATAACGATATTGTTGATGCGCGCAAATATTTTTCTAATCTCCCTTGTTCATTGATTTCTGGTAAGCCAATTGTGATTACATAAGCAAACAATAATAATTAATTACTGTACCTGAGCCTACCTGCCTGTATTAGAACAATCATCAATCAAGATTTGATTAAATATGGTGTAATTCATTGTTTTCCCTAGCTATGCGAACTAACAACAACAACAACGCAACCCAAGCTCCAACAGAACAAAGCACAAACGAAGATGAATTGAACGAGACTCCTGCTCCTGTTGCAGCTCAAACAATTGAGATTCTGCCACCACCTGTGGTTGAGATTTGCACATTGACCGTTCCCAACACTCCTCGCAGCAACGAATTTGAGCCAACATCATTCTTCCCGTTTCCATTTTCCATGGGTCCTTCCGGGTATCCAGTCCCAGTACCAACGACGTCTCACAAACCAACTGTTCCACATCAACCACATGACCTTTGGCAAAACGATGATTTAAGTACTGCCACAAACAACAGTCACCATCACAGACACAATCACGGCAAAAATAAGAACAGACATCATCACAAAAAGAACAATAGCTCTCGCAACAACCCAGCTTACAAGTTAGATGATGATCATCCTCTCCGACAAATTTTGGCTACTGCCCCAAGTTCAATGAATTCCCGAGAAAATAGACGAAATGTTCATCACAATCACAGCAGTAACAGCAACAGCAACACAAGAGTGGAGAAACTTGCCAGCGAAGATGACACTTTGAGAGATTACATCGATGATGAAGTTGACATTAACGAGAGTAGTGGTAAAGACAGGGAAATAATTATCCAGAAGATTTATATCACACCACCAAGAGTAAACAGTAACAGTAACGCTGAAGATGACGAGGAAAAGTCTTCTGAAAAACTGAATAGGTAAAGAGATTTGCTGCAATAGTCTCTACTACTATTACTACTACTATTACTACTATTCATATTAGTGTACTATTACATAGCTTAATGCAAATATTTAAAAGTTGACTTACTACAATTATATATACACAATATTATATTAATACACAAGTTTAAATGTAGGAGTTGATGTACATAATTAGTAGAGCTTAAACTTTATAGGTACCTATTATTTTACATCACATTATTAACGAATCTCTTATGCCGAAATCTTGCCACAGATTTTTTTCTTATTATGGTCATGACTTATGGTTCGGATATGTCTGTATGTTTATTTTTCAGTAGATGTCAATTATGGCTCTCAGATTTCACTTTTAGACAACCATTTAGTCGACCATTTAAATATCAGCTTGAATTTTTCACAATCTCACATAAAAGCTGACAAAGAAAAACAGTATTGGTGCAGTGCAGCCTTTACATAGAGATGTAATCAGGTTTCGGGTTGTATTTCCTCACCGGAAATATAATAGCAATTCCTTCTTGGCCACTTACTTAATCTGATATTTCATATCATTGCTTTGAGATATAATATTATGCTGGATTCAAGGAGATTTGTTAACATCAAGAACACGGGTTTGATTGTGTATGTTTCTAATTAGTAATGAGACGAAAGGATGTTATGTAGTTGTGTACATTGAACATTGAAATGGAACGGGTCGACAGTGGTCACGAATAATAATATTACTTATTTATGGCACCATGTCCTGATGATATTGCTGTTAGCCCTTTGTTATCACAGCAAACTAAACTAATTAGATGAAAATACAATGTTTATATGTTTTTATGCATAATGTATTGAATTACAATTACAAACTGCTAGGTTGTATGCAGTAAGAAATCAGGTGTAATAACTATGAATGATAGTAATATAAATACCGAAAATGTGTGTCAGTTTTAGAAATAGTTATGATGAAATTTTTGTTGCATCATTGTTGTAATTGAGCTGAGTTGCAAATGTTGCAATTGAATGTTGTATCAATAACCTCACACCTTCAGATGTTGAAAACTGAAATGAAAAGAAACCGATCAAGTGTGTTAGGTTAACTACGTGATTAGTGTCATGAATTGAATTGCCTATCTCTATATAATAGTACGATCAAAATGATGCTTTGAATTCTGGGTCATTTTGATTTTTAAGGAAAATTTATTTGACTGACAACCTTGAGGTTGGACGGGTATCTGTAAATTACAGAGAAGAAATGAAAGATTTTCAGGCAGTTCATTATTGCTACGTACTTAATTAGTAATTGATTGAAGCCTTATTTGATTTTATGTACAATAATGTTGGGGTATAGTATAATTAGTTTAATTAGGTTTTCGTTTTCAGTAACCGTAACCGACAGCTGAATTTTAAATAGATGAAAACATTGTATTTAGAATGTAGATTATACTTTAACTTTTTTGTACAAAAATAATGCTGAAAGAGTGAACCAGCTTTAGTCTTGCGATTTGTAACCGAATCATACAGATTGATTCTTCCTACATATAGTTATTATTATTGTGTACTTACTTATAGCAGTGTAACAGAAAATAATGTTATTTTAAGGCTGATATGGCAAAATCAATCATTGCCATGATTATTTGGTGGCCAAATTAACATTTGAGAATCCTCCTGACATTTCCTACAGTAGTATATTTTGAGGTATCTTGGTGTAACACTTAAGGAAAGTGCTTAATGAGCTGCATACTTTAATTTTACAGAAATGTACTTCCTGTTATTCACGAGCTAATATGTTTTACAAATAGTATAAATAAATAAGGCATAAGGCTACTTGTGTGTATACTTCTGACACAATCCTAAGTAGACAGACAGAGAGAGACATAGAGAAACTTTTAATTAATTTATTACTATTACTACCTTAACCCGCCCGCTATAATAATTAACCTTAAATTATTTATACATCATAATTATGTAGTACCTAATGAATTTGCCATTACATTGAAATTTTATTATTATAGATTCTTACTAAGATTAAGATACATATTATGCTGGTCATACGTGTCAAAACGTTAGAAATACTGCATGTTGTAGGTATACTTATTGAGGTACACAAAGTTATTGTATCAGTAGAATTATCCGATTTCTAAATGCATAGTAATTATTTTAAATTGATGTTTAGTTTTCTCTAATTACCAAAGTTGGTTTTTAATTACCTACTAAATATACTTATTAATACTCATTCACACAAAACTGACAAAAGTAATATAAAAATACTGCCGTGATCAGTAACAGCCTCTATAATAGGCAGAATAATCCGTGCAAACGAAAACTCTGTATTTACGGAGTTGCATGTAAGGATATTTTATAACAATCAGATTTCATTATAATATGTAATATCATTAGTTTCTCTATAAAGTTGGTCTTTTTAAATAGTTTGAAGTGGACAGTATTGTTTTTAATCTTGGAATCTGTAGTAGGGAAACATTTACCTATAATTAAGTACATATTTACATGCACTAGTTGACATTGTTCAGTAAGTTCAGACCCGCAACTTTAAAAGTGAATTGCAGGGTATTTACACAAGTTAAAGCTATAGAACTTTTCACATAAAATATTAATTATAGTATAGGTATGTGTAGAATGTTTGTTTACATTTGGTTTTATTTGCTGAAACCGGTGTTTTGATGTCGAAACGGTTATAAACCTACACTTATCTTATACCACTCATACCTAAGTGGATATAAATACATGACGCACAATCTGCAGCATGATTCTTAAGCCACAATAATAACCTGGCACGAATTATTTATCAGAATATTTGCTTTAATGGAGCATTGACAACACATCTTTAGAAGCTATTATAGCTATGTTAGAATCTTACCTTAATATGATATCCTGCTATTAAGTTATGGTTAACATGGTATGACTGGTGGGAGACAAATGCATAAGTATTATGTTTATCATTTTTAGTTAGTGAATAAACCACTGCTCTATTGACAACGAGCTCGTCAATAGCAGTGGAGTAAACAGTGTGTAATAGTAATAAAATATAATATTATAAATAATCTTTTCTGGCATATTTAAAGTGTAGCTATGATTTTATTTTGGATTGAAGTCTGTTTGTAGTATCAATGTTACAATAATAGTGGATGTTCAGATACTTCTGGAATAAAAGTACTCAAATTATTATGATATCCTGTAAATCCTTGTTTTTATTTCGTTTTCTCATCCTTTCATGCAATTTTAGCATAATATTTTAATAAGAGCTTTTGAGACACCCGACCCAAGAACAAAAACAACTCTGTGTAAAGCTGCAATTGCATCCTCACCAGCAATAAATATTAAATAAGTATCAACCTTCAACCATGTGTGTAATGATTATATACATATATCGTTAGTATTTAATTCTATTGTAATTGCAGTAGGAAATACTGTAACCATTGTGTTGTATACCTTCAATAGTATTAACTAAGGTTTGGCACTATATTATATTCATGTGTTGCATAATTATTTCAAGTGCATAATCCTCATTCTACTTCATATAAAAAATTCCAATAGTTCCCTTCCCATCGTGTCTACGCTGTTTATCTGTAGTGATGCCTGGTCGCAAACTGCGAATCATTTGACTGGCAAGAATGTTAAGGTTAGCAAGAAAACTTTACGCTTTTGCATGGCCCACAGCTATATCACCTCTCCTCTTAAGTCGATGTCAAGTGCATTGTCATTCATACACGAGCACTGAGTGCTGCGAGTATCCGAGTGTGTAAAGGATTATCGAAATGTTGAGTGCTAACAAATCAAACTTTGTAAGCATACGACACGCATACCTACCCGCCGAACCACAAACCATTACCCACCTTTGCGTTATACTATATGAGAATTTCATTTTCATTTCGACTCGCATTTGCTAAAAAAGTCACAGATAATCTAATCAGATCAATAATAATCAATAATAATCAATCATTTGTTAATATAATTAGCAAAAATTGCATATAATTATGATGTATACCTGCTACAATATAATTAATGTACTCCCATAGAATAATCAATACAAAAATGTCAGGTAGTGCAGTGCGAAAACGTTTGTCCATAAATTGACACAGATTTCTCAGTTACATAAAACAATTGGTTGGTAAAAGTTTTTAATATTGGTTTTGTGTTCAATTATGTATTTCACACTTAAAAATCAAAGTCATAATCAAACTTTTTCATTTCCAATCAATTATTTGCGACTTAAGGATCGTGAAACATCTAATTATTTTTGAGTTTGAATTTTATTATTTGTACGTGTAAATAGCCATATTCATTGTAAAAAATTAAACTTTTCTACACTTCAGTTTTTGTCAAGACAGACGTATAAATACGCCTGGATGGAAAGGTAAATATTTAATATCTAATTTCATCATTTGCAAATGTAACCGAAGTAGTGCGAGTGCGACAGTACGAGGGTATTTCTTTGGTCTTAAGACTTTAGCAACATTGCATTGGAGCTCAGCAGAGTAGTACAAATATTTTAGCTGTAAGCTACCCATTATGTATAAAAGTTACTGAAAAAGTGAAGCATATTAGGTATACTAATTGTATTTGCGATACATATATAAATTGAGCTCAGCCTTTCATATATAAATCTCGTATATAGTGTAAGTATTTGGAACGTTTATTGTTTGCAGACATTGCAGAGTCTTGATAACAACTGCAAACCGTCTTTAAAGCGTATAATTAATCACTCTTACTCTTTACAATGACAATGGAGTAGATACTCACATTTTATATACATATAAAAACATTGATAAAGTGAGACTTGATATACTATGCAGGTCTCTATCTGGGTACACGAATATTCCATGTCTCAAAATAGCGATTAAAATTAAAATATAAAAGATAACTTGATTTTATTTTAAAAAATGGTGATACTTTGGATCAATATGTTTGAAGCTTCCGTTTGCAATGAATGTCTTGAAGCTCTACAACTTTTGAAATTATCGAGTCAGCTTTTTCTGAATGTTATTGTAAAGCTTATAATATTTTAGAATTAATTACATTGTTGCTTCCACGATATGTTAAACTTCTTACTTAACCACAACAAACACAATGCCATACTTCATACTTCTATAAATTCGTATCAGCAGGTTTTTGTATTACATTTTTAATAATAATCGATATAATTTTATATTCAAAGAGCCATCTCCTTGAATATTGCTGTCTAAAAGAAAGACTGTAATATTATTGTGTGCTTCAAAGTTACTTTGCCTTGAATAGATAGCAATTTCCCTTTGTAAAATTATAAGTAAAAATTCTTCTTTGTTCATACTTGAATGTGGTGATTTGATTGACTGCATTGTACTGTACTTATACCCTCTTCATCCAAATAATTATTTGTATAGCTTTACATCTGCATTGCATCTGTATGTATGTATATTATACAGATACATTCTCAATACTAAAATCGTTAAATGCAAATGAGGTGGTTACTTTTTCCCGCGTCGGTAATGATTACAAAATTAT
>JAQFYB010002483.1:0-24242 GCA_034694085.1 Pogonognathellus longicornis
GGAAAATTTCATTTTATAATAAGATTAAAGATATTTTGATTTCTGAGAAAGAGGGACTTGGAAAATTAACGTTTTTATTACATTTAACTTTTGCGAATCTCATTAATAATATATAATTTTTCCAAAATCCCTCTATTTTTCCCATTTGTCAATTTTAACATGTCGCTTTCCTCCCTCCAGTTAGTCCATTTCTCCCTTTAGCCAATTTACACCCTACCTAACTCATACCTGCAAACTTTGGCCCCTGGCGCCATTCAGTACCTCGTCAGAAAAAAATGTGAACCGATACCTAGTTGGCCGGCCGGCCATCTGGGTTCAAAATTTTTTGACAGTGTATCGGCATTGTCAATCCAATAATATGTTTACACTTAGGTCACAAACTTTGCTCACAAAATGTACAAACGAGGTATCGGCAAAAGGAAACCCACACCAAGGCGGTATTTAGGATTCCATTTCGGGAGGGGCAAAATAGCAACATATTGCAAAAAAGTTCCCACTATCGCGCGTAGCGCGAAAAATTTGAAGTTATTTTAGGTCGAAATCAACCTAAAATGCATGAAATTCGTTCATAATTCCTAGATTTTGATCTTGAAATTTTGAAGTCGTCGGCAACTTAGAAGATGGCCCAAACAATACATTTGGAGCTCAATGGTGTCTAGACATTTATAAGTACTACCTTATATCATTTGAAGGAATTCGGAGGAAAACTCTAGGCTTTAGATGGAAAGGCAGAATACATAGGACGGGTATGGATCCATTCGCCACACCTGAAGAGCAGGGACCCACACCTTAATGTTGGGGAAAGTTTCTGCCCATTTGTCCCTGTATTAAGAGTGGGAGTAATTAACCGATGCTTTACTGGTCAGTTATAGACTTTACCTGTTTAATGAATAACTCACATAATGTGATTACTGACAGAACTCTGAGCACAGCCTATGATAAAGTATTTCCTAGTTTACAATAGAATCTTCACTTTAGGTAGCTTGGCAATTTAAATATTAAATACCTATTATATCAGTGATTGTTAATTTAACTTTGAAAGATGTGGGCACGGTCAAGCTGGGTCGTATGACCTCGGTTCAATTTACCCCAATGTTGCAAGCACAATCAGGTAGCCTTTGAGCTAAAGATCCAATTTGAGTAGGACACCAAAAAAATACCTGACCGTTTGACCTCTGCATGTCAATGAAGTTTAGCTGGGGTTGGCAGTGCATTTTGACCTCTGAAAGTATAGATAGTGAATACTTCAATCAATCTGTTCATAACTGATTGCTTACAGATGTGCGAGAACAATAATTAATTGCTTACACTTCACTGCGCATTTAACAACTTTATTATTTTGAAAACATAATTGTGTCTGTGTGTGATAATGATGTTATATGTATTACCGTTTTTATTCAAAAAGATGTTGTGTTGACCTTCCAGCAAAATGTGAATATTGCGGCTCCGTAGGGGTTAAACACGCTTTTTATACTAAAAAGAGAAATTTTTGCACCCCTCGTTGTGTAAAAGCTTCCTCCAAAAAGACTGAAAGTGGAAAACCAGGAAAGTTAATGGTAAGTTCATTTTACGCAAGTAAAAGCAATTAAATGTCATTACCCACCATCTTACACCCCGCTAAACTAGGCGAGCTAAATGTTTTTCAGAAAGTCTACATCCTCCTACAATTGAATAGTATTCTCTCCATGAGAAAAGGGAGCGTTCAAAAACTACGTTCCCCGGTATAGGATGTATGCATATGGTTTGGTTGTTAAGTTGGACTTCTATGTTAGTATTCAGTTCTAGAAGGAGGGTTGTTATAATGTTACTGTTGTTAGTGCTCATTTATTTGATTTGAGACAGTCTTCAGCCCCACAAGAAAGACTATTTAATAATATATGGCTCCCTGCAGCTAACACTTTGAATTACACATCCCTTTTTGATGTTCAGGAACATTCTGTCGTTTCATTGCATTTAGGAAAAACAGCAATTTTTCGTTTTTTTATAAAAATAAGAAAAAGTAAAAGCTGTTATTGAGTTGAAAGTCCAACTTTTTAAAAGAATTTCTTTCAGATTATTTGGCTTGGAATTTAAAAATATCACCACGAGCATTTGCCATTTGAGTCATGCACACGCGAATATAGAAACTTAAAAGTAGCTTTACACTAAAAAAGCATACTCGGGAGGAGCTTTTCCCAGAACCAAAAAAAGTAACTTTAAAAGCAGCGGCTCATGCGCATTTAAGACTATAGAAAAGACAAAAACAGTCAGTAAAAAGGTCTAATAAAGTATTTTTTGAACCCTCAATAAAATGATCTATAGCTGAAGCTCGATTATCCGAACTAATTGATGAATGAGGCGGTTCGGATCTCTGAAAGTCTCTGAATCTTGTATAGTTAAAATAATGTATTCATCTCAAAAACCATAGGCCTCCTCCCAAAATACTGAAGCCCCATTGTTAATAATACAATACAGGAGGCCTATGGTTTTTTAGACCAAAGTTACATTATTTTAACTGTATCTTTAGACATCAGTATACTGTGAGACAATTCAATGTATCCTTGGACAGTTGAGTCTGTCGTTACATAAGACAATCCCGTGTAATTGTAGACGTGAGTGAAAATTGAGACACTTCAATGTATCCTTATCCTTGGGCGTTTCCGCTACAAATGGTACTTTTAGTACAAATGAGACGATTCGAATCTATTTTGTTTGTGATCTAACTTTTTGAAGCTTATAAATACGATATTTAAACCAATTTTCAAAAAATTCGGATCCCCATACTTTCGTTCGGTTTACAGAAAGCGGAAGCGAGTTCGTTTTACAGAAAGATCGGATAATCGAGCTTCGGTAAAGGAAATCGAGCTTCTACTGTATTGCTATATTAAATCTTGTATTGATTTAGTTTCCTTCAGCAGAGCAGTGGTTTGCATTTTGTATTGTTTTTGTTTGAATTAGAACCATATTTCTGACTCAACTGCTAGTGACCTCATGGATTACGAATCAGATGGATCAGCTTCCTCGGCTAATGAGGGGGTTAACACCCTTAGGTCGTCTTCCTCGGCTTCGACTCCTTATAGCGAAACCGATGTCGCTGTTCCAAATAAAAAGTTGAAAACCGATGCCCCCCAAACTTTTGAGTGGACGCCTCTTTTGAATAAACCAGACTTTGTTGCTGCAAATGTGTCATGGTTTAAACATGTAAGTTACTTATCTTTATGATTAATTAGTCATTCAAATGTCATGTGTACTTAAGTACCCGTATTTTATATCAAGGCATCTTGGCCTTCCTTTTATGTACTGACTGTAATCATTGTTCTTGTAATATATATCAGGCCCCTGTTGCCCATCTTTGGGACAATGTGACTGTAGGAATGAAGGTAGAAGTTGAAAATATAGATGTTGATCACGTGAATTATCAAACTGCATTTTGGGTTGCCAGTGTCATAAAAATACAAGGTATAACTTCAATTTAATAATAAAAAAATCAATACGTTCATTTTCTACTAAAAATCAAATGCAACTCAATAATAATGGCATTACTGTTTTTTACAAGGTTACAAAGTCTTGTTAAGATTCGAAGGATTCGGACAAGATCCATCAAGTGATTTTTGGGTAAATCTTTGCTCAGAGGATGTGCATCATGTTGGATGGTGTGCAACTAAAGGCAAACCTCTGATTCCCCCGAGATGTAAGATTCCAAATCTATTAACAATCTTAAAACTGTAATTAAAAGATTGAAAATAATTTGTCATCTAACGAGAATGATGTTTAATGAACTTATAGCTATAGCCGCCAAATTTACTGATTGGAGAGACTTCCTTGTACGACGTTTGACGGGTGCACGTACTCTGCCTCAGAATTTCCAATCGAAAGTTTCAGTGGGTTTAAAATCTAAATATGAGTAAGTGTTATCGTAATAATACACTTACAGTTACTAAGTATAAAGAGATCTTTGTTTACATCAATAACTTTGATAATTGTTAAGCAATTGAATTACTATACGTAATATACCAGCACCAGAGGCGTAGCCAGGATTTTGTTTCAGTGGGGGGGCAAACTCAAAACATGAGGTATATATGATTTATATATTTTGCCTTTGGGCAAAGGCAAAATTGAACATAAAATACATAAAATTCTCGATTTTTCGTACTTTTTTTGGTAAAATAACCTTTTTTTCCGGATTTCGGGGGGGGGGGGAATTGCCCCCTGGCTACGCCAGTGGTCAGTACAATAACGAGCGAGATATATTTATTTCTTAAAGTTTTTATTTAATGAATATGGTATCGTGTTTGTACTACAATGATTCTTGAAATTACTTGATTATAGATTAGGCACTGAGTTGGAAGTTACGGATAAGAACCGGATCTGTCAATTAAGATTGGCGAATGTTCAGCAAATTGTCGGCAAACGACTACACGTTAAATATTTTAATTCTGATGACGATGGAGGTGAGTTCTTATAATGTCATATTCCATTTATTGATTCTTATAAAATAAATTGATGATTCTTCTTTTGTGTTGATTTTCGATACGTGGGACTTTGTTGTATTCTGTTATTTCCATCTTTCAAATGCGTTTAGTATACTGGCAATAAGTAAACATAACTTCTTCAATATTGTAAAGGTTTTTGGTGTCATGAGGATTCGCCATTAATTCACCCAACTGGGTGGTCAGCAACAATTGGACATACCATTGTGGCCCCTAAGTCATACCGTCCCGAGCAACTTCCAAAGTCCGAGTTTAACACCAGTTACGACAATGTACCTTTGAAAGAAGGAATGAAGCTGGAAGCTATAGACCCCCTTAACTTATCAGCAATTTGCTCTGCGACTATTAAAAAAGTCCTAAAATACGGATACATTATGGTCCGGGTTGACTGCTACGAAGAAGACACTTCTGGATCTGATTGGTTCTGTTACCATATAACTTCGCCTTACATATTCCCATGCGGATTTTGTGCAAAGCACGGAATAGTTCTGACCCCTCCTTTGGATTATGAAAAAGGATCATTCCGCTGGGACGAGTATCTCCAAAAGACGAAAAGTTTTCGTGCGCCTTTACTTGGACTGAAAGTAATAATGATTGTATTTCACACATTCTTCAAATTAAGAACAAGCATCCATACTTTCTAATGTAATGAAAACTTTCTTGTGATTGCTAGGATGAATTAGAACATGACCTGAAGGAAGGGATGAAAATTGAAGCCGCTGATTTAATGGACCCTAGACTCATTTGCGTGGCCACCATTTCCAAGGTGATTGGGAGACTGTTAAAAATTCACTTTGATGGCTGGGAAGAAGAATATGATCAATGGTTGGACGCTACATCCCCAGATATTTATCCAGTAGGGTGGGCAGAGTTGGTTGACCATAATTTAGAAGCCCCTCGTGCCCCTCCCCCACCTCTTCCATCTAAGAAAACAAAGAAAGGACGAAAAAAAGCTGCACCTAAACAAACTAAGCCACTTCCTAAGTAAGTCTTCTTTCTTTACTCCCCTCCCGAATGTTACATAAAGCGTTGTTTAACATACATCTTAAATTTTGCAGAGTTAATGCGAAAGCCGCCGCCAAGATTGCCCCTATAAAGGTTGCTAATAAGTCCCCCAAGGTAGCTGAGGTTTCATCAAGTAAGTCCGTGCAAAATAACGCCGAAAATAGCAGAAAGATACTTCAGGTTTCCGCTGCTAGAAAGGAAGCCGCCAAGACAAATGGCAGTAACAATGATGGTATGCATCCAAGAAAATTAATCACGACAATTTCTCCAGCAAAAGTTGAATCGATGGGAGTACTAAAGACTGTTTCCAAATCAGCTGTGGTGGCTGCAGAATGTCAGTCTTCTAATACAGTAATTCCAAGACTTATTGATAGTCAAGGTATACCAGCAGAAAAGGACGATGTTAATCCAGAAATGTGGACTGTCCAGGATGTATCAGAATTTCTTAAAGTTAACGAATGTGGGGCGTATTGTGAAAGTTTTATGCGCAATGTAAGTCTTCATTATTTAACAAATATAACCCTTTCCAATCTACCGATTTAATAGTTAATTATTTTAGTTTAGTTTAACACTTTATCTACTGATGTGTTGATTGTTAACAATGTTATTAAATGAGTGCACCTGCTTGTTTTCTGTAGAAGTTGGATGGAACCAAGTTAACGACATTAACCAAAGATCAAATTGTCGTTTTAACTGGAATGAAGGTTGGTCCGGCTCTCAAAATTCTCGACCTGATCAATCAATTAAAGAAAGTTGTTACTGCGGCTCGAGCTCGGAAATCCGCTTTGTCTATGAAATAACCTGCGGATGAGCAATGACTCGAAAGATTTACCTTCTCATTTATGTCATTTAAGTGCAGTTTTTTGAGTTGTATTTCATTATAGGAAAGAAGTTTATTTATAGAATGAATTTCTCATCAGGTATTCTTTAGTAATAGATATTTAGGACTTATTCTGACGTTCACAAACAGTAAGAAAAAATTAAAATGACATTAACATGCATTTTCTAGGATTTTTTCTTCGTATTTTTGATGACAGTCAATTCTGACATGCTTATAACTGAAGGTTATTGCAAGTTGTGCTTCTAAGTTGCTTGTGTAGTTTGTTATGTGATAATTGGTTAACTCGATTAATATCTGGTTGCCTATATACTACGAATAATGACACTGCTATTTGATGAGCACTAATGCAAATTAGTAACATATTTCTTGTGTACCAAAGACATTTATATTTTTGCAATACACCTCTATCATTATACCACAATTTAAAAATGTTTCCGTATTATTCGTTTGTCTAGCAAACAATCTAAATGATTTTCACGTTCACCCATATATAAAGTTTTCCGATAAAAATAACAAAGTGAATAATATTTATTATTACTATATATTATTATTTACGACTCTTAGTATCTTGAACTTCAGTATGAAAATTGGAACAGAAATTTATATTCTCTACAAAGCTAAACTATGCAATTAAAATTACGAGCACTGTTTATGTAACGTATACTGAGTGAGTAAAGTGTCGTCATTAGAAACTTACAAGTACCTTTCATGTTACCTGAATGAAGCATAACATGACAGAGCAGACAAATTAATAACCTTAAACATTTTGTAATACCTACTAATACTGGTTTGTTGTAAACAATGGTTGAAAATCTTGTGTTAATGCGTTTTATAACGTATGCCGATGCTTACCTGAATTATCCTTATACTAGGTACTCATTTAATTTAGTTGTAATATTAATTAAACTTCAAACTGAATAATAGTTAGCATTTTACGATGTTATGTTGGAAGCAGTGACAGAAATAATAATGTGCGTTGTACAAGGCATTTGGATTTTGCTGCAAACAATAGGTACCTGTAATATTGCGTAATAGAATAATGTAACTCATATCCGTTTGTCGTCATCGCTGACATCTGTCAGTTAACACTTAGTTTTTCAAGCTTATTAATTTAAAAATAATAGTGCCGTAACCCACATCACATTAAGTTAAAGATACTCTGATTAATGCATTTTAAAGTTATTTACAACACATTTTGTGTGCGTCTGATGGTTAAACAATGTTGGAATACTTGCTTGTTGTAATACAAATACAACATTGCAAGAAATTGTGCTTCTAAATATCTGTTTGTTGAGTTTGTTACATGCTAATGTTTACTTCAATTACTCGATCTAATTAATGTGTTGTTGAGATAAGATACAAATACTAAAGGTAAAACGTGAATAAGGGAGAGACTAATAAATGTGTACGAGGATCATTGACACTGGGAGTATATTTTGACGAGACCAGTTGTATGTCAAACTTAATAAGACATAGAAATTACAAGTTTGCAAACCACAGTTAATTGTAACAATTATGCATAATAATAACTTAGTGATTATTAGTTTATGAAACTCTTATACATAATATAAAATATAATAAGCATTTTATTGATGTAGACAGGAGTGTATGCTGTAAAACTGTTGTAACCCATGTTGATAATTATTATGCAACTCAAGCTATAAATAAAAATGCGTATTAGGTAATTAGGTTCCTAGTAATTTCAGTTGTAAATAGTGACAATATTATATGCACATATTTTACAATGTGACATATAAGTGTACATATGTATTCATATTAAATTTGTTTTATCTTGAAATAAATATAGATATTATTCCGATATCACTATTATAGGTACCACATTTTCATACATTCTCACTCATACCATACAAAACACCAATGCAATGACCTAGCATCAACATGCACATAATATTATGAGAGTTTCTCGTTAAACTATCAATGAGCACTTGCTATTACATTCTATTGGACATTGCCGAACAGACACTCATGTAAAAGTTTTCATGAGATTGTAAACTGACTAGTCTCTATTTTTCTAAATAAATTATGACAACAATTAAAAAAAGGTTTAACGTTAAGTGGTCCGATTTTTTAATGAAAGCTCAATTTTTTGGAACGAGAGCATGGTTTTGAAAGCCCAATCCCAAATAATTGGAAGGCCATACGTCTTTGTTGTTACGGTAAAAAACCCCACATGTATACGTTTTTGCTGTTGGGGTAATTGCCCCACGTGTATACGGTCTTGTTGTGTTACAGTAAATACGTCACTGTCACGTATACGAAATACGACTATCGAATACGAATACGACCCTACAATTGTTAGTTTTTATAATGTTTATAATAGTTTATAATAGCATGTTTTCTACATAAAACTAGACAGTGATACAAACACTACTGAAGGGGCATGAACCATACCCCACAGTGTTTTTTTAAATATATCATAAACGGAAGCCCCGATGATGGCGTCCATACTGATTGTTATGGAGGTATGTCTGGGAAATCACAGCGTTGTATTTTCGATACCCCACCAAGATTTTTTTTTGAAAAACCATTGAACGTAAACCTACGCGGTTTTTATCATACGTCAACAGATGTATTGTGATAGATGGCATGAAACCTTGTTGGCTAAAATGTTTTTTAAAGAAAATACATACGAATTTATGCCTTTGGGTTTTTTGTTGGGCAATTTATGTATCTTATTGGGCAAAGTTTATTGAAACAATTTTTAGGAAACAAAATTGGGCAAAGGTCATTAAAAAAATTAGGCCACTTAAATGACAGCCTTAAAAAATGTTGTCTAACAAATATCTATGGATTGTGAATGATATAAATGTAGAGACAAATAAGCTGAACAACAACGGAAATTATTTATGTTTTGAACAATCATTTTTAAATATCTTTATTCATTATTATCTTCTGCAATGTCATACCTACAGAAATTGTTTTTCGCATAGTTTAAATATGTTTTGTTGACGACATGTACTAGGATCAACGGGGAAACGAATCAACATTGTTATTATATTAGTATAATGGATTGATTGTAGCAAAAAATATGTTTATAGTGCAATGTTTTTATGGGTATGTTACTAAAAACATAAACATAATGTTTATTATGTTTAAAAGGTACACACTAACATTCAGAACTACATACTTGAAATTTACACGACGTTAGGGTTACGTTGATTTCGTACAAACTTTTTAGAAGACAAATTTAATACGAGTATACGGTCGGCGCGGAAGTGGTTTGGTGTTGGTCCCTCACACTCATCTCATTAAAATACAAGCTATTCTCAAAGCTCGCGTAGTCGTCGAAGCAAATCTTCAGTTTGATCCTCACCTCGGGATGAACGACGGGCATGACCCCGGGTTGGCTTCACATCACCGTTATCCATAGATATCTCTCTAATATAAAATGAAGTACACACACAGATCTTAACGCATTTCCCCATTTCCAAATTTCTCTCTTCAGTCCTACGCTCTTTACTCCCAAGCTTCCATACTCCGTCAAAGAAATCTCAAATCATGGAATTGTCATATTATGCATTTGCCAACTAATTTAACAAAATATCTACATAAGCAATTACAACAGATAGATTTATAGCACGCAATTCTATACTAACATGTTCTAAAATATTCGTACATATGCTAATTTATGTTTTAAGGTGCTCAATGTGCGGAAACTCATTAATATTAGTAAAGTGACTACAGCAAGACTAAAATATAATGTGTTAAATGTGTATGAAAAAAGATATTATAGTGTAAATGTCCAGAATGCGTGAAATATAAACAGGCACTACGCAGTGTCCACGCTACTCCAAGAACTTTTTTAACTCCAAGAAGAAATAAGCACTTTTTTGATTATACAATAGTGCCTGCTGAAAACAGCTTTCAACAATGTATAAATTACATGCCAGGTTATTGTGCAATACAACAGATTACTACATACCTACTACATTATTTAACTACTCAATGATTAAAAAAGCAAGCAGAAGTATAAATCAAGTATAAATCGTTGAATGTGGCAGATTGAGCGTTTTATAATAACCAATTAGCATTATAAACTTTTCCCGTATTTACTTTCAAAATTATAATGTCTCTATATAACACTAAATTGTATTCTAAGGTTAATTACAACGACCGTAAAGCTAATGTAAATCATAATTGAGCTGTAAATTTTCTCATCTTCCCACTTTAAGTTACATAATGCTAAGATCAGAGGAAATGTGTCCTTCCCAACGTTTAGAGACATGAGTGGGTCAACCTACTAATACTAATCGACCTAAAATAGTTTTTGGAGTGACTTTGCCCAAGCGGCGGAAGAGGTTAAGGTGGTGTTAAAGTACCACCTCCAAAAACTATTTCAAGGTTAATTATTATTAGTAAGTTGACACTTCAGGAAGATCTTTAGCCAGCTCGGTGTTTTAAATATGACATAAAACTGGCATTCGGCGGACAGGAGTTACATTTTAGTTCCATCAGGGGTGGAGGTTTCTGCATATTAGGTATACTATTACATGACTAATTGCAAGTGGGAAGGAATGAGCATAATTTTCACAAGTACTTACGTTATTAGTTCTCTACTTGACGGGGAAAGCACCATGATGTTGGATCTGGATCGACTTCGATTTAACTGAGCTTTATCACCTGGAAATTAACAAAATTGTTAAAAGCATTTAAATATTGTGTATGTGTGTGTCAGATACATGCCACAAAATTTTCAAATTATAGAAGAAATTTTTAAATTTACCCGTCGCGCCACGCGCCGCTCGTTTGCGTTTTTGGTCTGGTCTGTGGAATGCTTGACCGGTCTTTAATGCTTCTAACAGATTGTCCATAACGCCTGTATCGTCATTGGAATTAATGTCAACCAAAGCTTTCTTTCGAGCCAGTCTTTCTTGTTTTTCTTGTTCAGCCTTAATCTTTGCTTCTTTCGCTCGGCGAATCTTTTCTTCCGTCTCGCGGAGTTTAACGTTATCCTTATAAGCTTGCTAGAGTACATAGCCGAGACCATTAGGATAAGTTTTCTTAAGTTAATTAATAAGAGATGAGATTAAAAAACCATTAGCATTACCTGAAACTGATCTTTGAAAATTTTTATATCACCAAAGAACTCTTCAACCGTATACTTTGATTTATCAAATGTAAAATAATCAGCTAAATCGTTGTACAACGAGTCGATTTTACTAAACATTTGTTGTAGAATGTCACACTGTTGTCTGGCCTCCGTTGAAAAACTACTCATAACTTCTAAGAACTTGTCGTCTGAGCCTTGAGGAACCTTTGAATTCTTTAAATCCGTTTCGAGATTTTTAAGGTCGGAGTCCATAACTCGTAACGACTTTTGAATTGTTTCTACAGACACTCTTGCCGCTTTATCTAAATGAATCAGTTCTTCGTCGAAATTAAGAACGTCTGGAAATTTTGCTTCCACCGTTTCTACTAAATAGTGTAGCAATGTTTGTCTATTTTCTACGTCTTTTGTACTGCACAGTTTGGGTAAATATGATATCTCAAATCCAACTGCTTGTCCGTTCCTGGAGCCAGAGTTCATTACATTTCCCACTAATAATACCAGTTCAAGCAATTTTGCAAGTTTTTTGGATGATTTTATTTCCTCACACGCTGCTGTTGCGGCAACAATACCCTGGTGAAATCAACAACGGCTTTATTGCTTATATTCATTTCTTAACCATCACAAAACATGTAAAACAAAATGCGTGAAAATGTCTTTCAAAATATTGGACGTACCGGTTTTATATCTTGAACGGTGTCTACATACTGACTTTTAAATTTCATCGATCTCAATCTTGGTACAAGCCTTTTGATCGTGGATATCTGTAACACCAAATACATTCATTTTGTTATATCATCTTAATTAAAAAATCAGCTTCATAAGAGTGGATGCTCACCGTTACAGCAAATTGTTCTGCATCGTTTAAATCGTCATACTGGCTCTGTAAATCTTCCAAACGCTTGAGCTGATCTGGAGGTGGTAAGTAATTAATTAATTGTTCTAACAGATTACCGGACAACACTGTTTCATCACAACGTAAAATTGCCGCTTTTACATCTTCGAAATTCATGTGCTTCAATGATCCTCCTAAAAGGATGGCGAGATTTTGGGCCGCCTTTCCATCTAAAACTCGAAGTTCTTTTATTTTCTTTCCTCCAATCGAATTGTTTTTGTCATTTTCTTCTGCAAAGTAAAAATAATTAAAATTTGCTTAACCTTGCTTTTGACATTAATATTGCTTTACAACGTAGAAAGTAAATTTAAAAACCTTTCGTTGATTTCGGCGGTGGCTTCGTTGAAAATCGAAGTAGTCCTTCAAGTATTTCATCTGAGGCTAACTTTTCTTCTTCCACTTTCACCCAGAACGACTTTTCCGAAAGTTTTTGAGGAGCGATCTTCACAAGAGACAGTATGTAACACAAACAAAAATTAAAATGATTATCATAAATAATGAGTGCATACCGTTTTCCAATTTGCCTTCTTTAGCGGAACCTCGATATTCCATTTTTTCTTGGCTTTCATCCCAAACGGAAGCGATATTATTGTATTTTTTGGCATCTGAGGGGGAGGTGGACCCATTCCGAAAGGAGGAGGAGGAGGAGGCATTTTTCCTCCGAACATACCCGGAGGTGGTGGGGGAGGTGGAGGTCCACCACCCATTCCCGGTGGTGGAGGTGGCGGAGGTGGTCCTCCTCCACCTCCCATCATACCTGGGAATGGTGGAGGAGGAGGGGGAGGAGGACCTCCTCCTCCTACTATTCGTGGAACAAAATTGTTCTCTAAAGTGTGACGTGCTCCTTCGAACTCAGACTATAAAGAAAACACAAGAACAATTAAACTCATATCAAAGAAATTAATAAAATCCAATAAAATAAGAATTTATTCAGACGCGTGTAATAGTAACCAACCTGTTTAAAACCTCCCGATTTTAAGGCTTCTTCCAATTCTGCATTTATTTTCTTCAATTGTTCGTTTTGCGCATCGGCTTCTTGTTTTTGCGTTAGAGCTTCTTCCAGTTTGTTATTTAATTCATCGTTTCTCTTTTCATCAGCCGCTCTTAATTTTTCTATTCAATTTTATTTAAGTATATCAATTAGATTCTATCATTAAAAATTGAAATGTGAAATGACTCTGGAAAGTATTTCAAAAACAATCACGTACCGACTACAAGCCCGGTTAAAGCTTCCACATCTATTTCGAATTTTTTAGCTCGAAAATCAGGATCATAGCCACTTCGGTGAAGAACAATTTGAGCAACGCATTCTTCGATTAGTTTAAAATATGCGGACCTGTTTCAATAAAGTAAATGTTAATAATTGTGCTCATAAGAAGTAATAATTAAAAATGAAATGACAACACAAACACAACTGGATATAAAATAAATGACAAAAAATTCTAGCAAGTAAAAATAAAGGTTTTTACGTGGTAATCTACAACTGGCTGACGTTAGTAAGGTAGCATTAAGCTTTCTCTTTAAATCATAGCTCAATTCGTACAAGTATTACTGATAATTAAAGTTAGTACATAGTTAAAAAAATGAATAATTCTTAAAATAAAACTTTGGGGTTGACAATGTCCGCATTTCATGTAAATGCAAAGCAAGCCTAAGTTTGTAAATGAGTTAGACTTTCAATAATTGCATCAGCTATGTTTACAAAACCAGGTGAGATAATTACTAATAGAAGGTGAAAATTCTGAAGTTGACTAGTGATAAATGTACAGGCATTAAAAGTATTATTAGTAAGTGATATCAAACAGCTAATTAAAATCACTGAAATACGTGAAAACGATTATTTGACTATGTGGTTTCTACTTTTATTTTTGCTACATCGGTTTTAACCATTACAAGTTGCTAAAAAGGAACTTTGATGACTAAAAATTTCTCCTGCAATGTCATTTTCCATGCGTTTAGTGACGCACTTGATACTAATAATGTCAAAACTTATTGAAAATTATTGACCTAGTTTTTTTTTCAATCGTAACATGCTCATGTACTAGGGGTCATATTATGTAATTAGCATTTCTATTGCTTTTATAGATAAAGAACAATTCCAAGGTCATCTTGTCCAACCCAAATGGTTTGCACTAAAATGCCTTAGAGCTGCTCTCGTGGAAACAAATACTAAATTAGTTTGGATTACGTAGGTTATTACTAATCATTCCTCACCACATCGAAAAAAACGAAAAATAAACACTAACACTGTACACAGCTGACAATAGAGAAATTAAATACCCTTTAACTTGTTTTCAAGTAACTTGTGTCATTTTTCTTAGCCATGCTGTGCTTGTTCTGAAAATTTCCGGAATGCATCAAGAAAGCAATTAAGCCCAACAATTTATTGACATTGGAAGAGATTTTTTACTTGTATCTTAATTGCTGCACAAGCAAGTACATCTAAAATTACCTTATATGATTATCATCCCGTATGCATAGTAAATGTTGTAAAATCGCCAGGAATAATGGTTCAGCAGGTGTTTCAGCTATGAGATTTTGTATTAAGTCATAGCACTCCTTTGGATCGTCGAATTCAGAATGTATACAATCAAACTTTTCTGAAAAGTCGTCGTAGTCCTCTTCTTTGTGTTTAAGAAATACATCAATCTGAATGGCGAAATCCCCGGAAGCTCCACGTTTGAGTTCGTCTATCAACCCGTGGAGACCAGCTCTCATAAACTCATTTCGAAGAAATATTCTGTACTCAAAATCTTCTGGTATATTTACAATTGCATTTATTAGCTGCATACAACACACCTATCCACAATATTACAATAGAAATTAAGTACATTGAATGGTTTGAGCAGTTCGCATTTATTGCATTATTTTTGTCTGGCACGAACCCTTAACGAATCATTGTCGTGCAGGCTTAATCCTTGTACGATTGGAACAAACCGATCACATCCTTTGTTTTCGGCAGATATTGTAATGGCTTCAAGCACTCTTTCATGTCCACTTTGATCAGAAAGAAGACAAACTGCTCCAAGCAGTCTGGCCGCATCCTGCATCACTGATGGCTGGGAAGGATCTAACGATCTAGCAACTAGGGCAAACACCTACAATGAAAATACACATTTAAATTATTTGTTTATTTATACGTAAATTATCAACACAATTTTTCAATACCACAATGTAGAATTGCTAATTCAAACATTCGTTGCTTACTTCTTTTTTGTCGAAAACTTGCTTAAGACCTTCAGTGTTATTCATGAACGCTCGCAATGATCTTAAACATTCCAATTGAATTTTGGCTCGATGTTCCCCCATTCCACTGCTAGGAAATAAAATAATTAGTATCGGCACCCAAAACATTCATATACTTAAGTATACATGAAGACTTGAATTCCAAAATTTTTACCCTCTGTTGAATGAGTAGCACTCATTTAAAAGCCCTAGGACCAAGTCGAGACCTCTGGGTCCAAAGCCTTTAATCCATGAAACCGGGTTGCTTGCTAACGTAATCCGCAATGATTCGACTAAATGAGATATTTTGTTGCCACTCAGATTTTCTAAATTGGATTTTTGCAAAGCATTTATGTAGTCACCAGGAGTATCCAATTTACTCTTTGGACCCTGAAATAAAATACACCAATAAACACATGACGTAGAATAATAAGGTCATCGAAGTAGAAGCTTAAAAATTTACAAACGTGAAAGATATTTTTACTGACTGTTTCACTTAAAAAACATAATTTTTGTGCTTAAACGATCTTAATAAAAGAATGCATATTTGCAACAAAAATAAGTTTGCTTTAATGAAATAATACCGTGCTATATCCTTTTTCCCTCATGGAAAGGAGTTGGCGTTTCTTTTCTATGGTTTGATCTAATAACGGTTTCCTTTTTTCTTCTGATAGATTCATATCATCCAACATTTTACGGAATACATCCTCGACTTCTTTATCCGTCATGGGTGCTTCCTTTTGTTGCATTTCGTCCAACTCATTAAAATCCGATTCAGAATGCGGGCGACTTAATCCTGTACCTTTTTTTACTCTCCCAGTCACACCGAGACCAAATTTGTCCAGCTGTAATAATTATTATAATATTTTACATCGATTTATTTAAACATAATGAAGAATTTACTTGTCCTCGAATGTCGAACAATTAACACAATATAAAAGACAAATAATAAACAGCACACCCAACAATGAACATTCAAAATTAACCATCAGCCTTCCTTTTTCGATGTTCGCTTTTAAGTTTAAAAAATATTCTAGTTGATAAATGATATTATTAATTACGTAACTCATTTAAAAAACAGACCACTTAGTTGTTATTAAACTTGAAACTTACAAAGCTTCCTCCGGACTTTGATTTGTCTGAACGAGACATCTTGATGATATTTTAGCACCCCACGCCCCACACGGGTGCAACTAAAGAAAAAAAGAATTATGACAAATTGGTATCTTAACTATTGTTACATTCACTCACACCACAGTTTGATACGACCTCCCCAAATTAAAGCAACAAAAATAATAATCCAAATTTTGTTGCACACAGCTCTACAATAACAATCAGTTTCTAATTGTTCCTGCTGTCAATTCGAATGCTCCGCTGTTGATAGTTGGGGATGTGACTCTTCGCGCCGGATCAACTTGTTCTATAAATATAAGCCACTCACGGGCTCATTCAACTATTACGTTCGAACAAACCCTATTTTTTATTCTTTGTGTCACCCAGTCGTTTTAGAGATTGTGGGATTCACTTGGGCTGGGAAAATACCTTTCGCAATACTTGTGATTGATTCTTTCAAGCAGGGTCCGTACTCTCTAATAAATCATGGATAATGCATGTAAGCATATCCGAATAAATCATATTTGTATTATAATTAATTTCGAGTTAACCAGTACCTTTTAAAAACACACTATAGAAAACCTTTTAGCCGCTTCACTATTAAAAATCTATATGCCAGTTTTGGGTATTTTATGTTCACCTAATCTCCAATAATATGATTTTAATCACAATAACGACCCTTAACAATTATCACATTATATTTGAGTGCATGGTTGTCAATTTTAATAGGCCTATACTACCAACTACAATTTTTAATTAAAAGCGGTTTGTATTTTAAAGATTGTATAATATATTATAATAGAGACTGATTTTAGTTGAATATCCTGTGGGCCAATTCTATCAATACTAATGCACTAAAGTATCAATACTAATTTTCTCGACTATCTAGTCTGTAATATTAGTATTAGTATTAATAAAGAACCATGTTTAAATGGTAAATTGTATGTAGCATATATACACTTATGATACATAATATTGTACTTATTAAAAATGCTGCACTTTTAGTGGGGTAAAATATGCGAAAGATTTTGAACAAAAGAATCTCCGACAACTTTACTGGGGCAGAATTAATTATCGTTGCAAACTGCATACATATTAAGAAATTCATTACGCTGTCTATGCAAACCCCTTTTAAACAGAGTACGTAGTACGCGTACGTACGGGATCTAAGTTACTGTGTTTATGTACTACTAGGGAAGATGCAGCAGCTATGGCTAGTAGGAGCAATGTAAATCAATCTTATTGCAACTTCTTGTAAAACACATCAGCAGGTGCCTCAACACATTGTAATTTTATTGTAAAGCCACATCCCGTCAGTCTTCCTTTCCTTTTTCCATGTAGGTTTAAGGTTTGGATTATGATTTTTGTGATAATAATGAACATACAATATTTATTTTGGACCCCACATTAAATGTTTACCTCATCGACTTGCGTCATTTTTCTCAATATGTTTTAGTGACTGTACAAAAGACGATGATTATGACTACGTGATAATACTAAAATATATAACTAAAATGACATCATTATTATTTATTATGCCATCCTGTACTCAAATCAACGCTGTCTCTGTTGAATATGGACGGGCGCAAACAGTTTGCATATTTTGCACGCTCCACTCGACTCGCATCTATTAGTGAGTGGTGTCTGGTGTATAAACAATTGCCATAGTAAAAGAAGGAGATGACTTTGCTAATGAATTCATAAAAATTGCCGTAGTTCTGCCCGTAGTAATTAATGCTTGCATTATCAAGTATATCATGTATGGACAAACTACTGCATACTGGAACATCGAAGAAGGTTCGCAACAAAGAAATACCTAGCTAATTGTATGTTAAAATTGAGCATGTATTCACTTTGTATTAGTGTTTGTGATTTACAAGCACTTTAATAAGCATGAAATGATGTGTGACATGAAACCCATTGTGAAATGCATTTAACATAATCACCTAGCTACTTGACTATTTTAAATGATAATAAAAATGACATTTTGTCTAGCTATGGATGATAGGTGTATGTATGTAGCATGAATAGTTTTTTACATGAAGTGACAGCTCACACTCACAACTGATAGAAATTGAAGATAAATTCTGTTTGCTTGCATACTCGTTTATTAGCATAAACAATGTAAGTTCTACATTCATAATCCCTATTAATGATAATAATAATAATAGTACAACGCGGATTCATAAATTAAATGATAATAACATGTTTGACAGTTATCTACGATAAAGTAGACATAGCAAGCGCAGAGATGAAGCAACTTGGCAAAAATGTTAGTTTTTACAAGTTGATTTGTTGTGATGTGTGTATGTATAATATATCTTAATCTTGTGTACAATATCGCCTGCCTAATGTGGAATGGTCGTACTGCAAGTCGACTCTTTCTGATAAAGTTGCATATTTTATAAGAATGAATACGTGTGTAATCGTGCTTATAATATTTAAAACGTTATCCGCCCGACTCAACTTGCAGTACGACCTTTCAACATTAGGCAGGCGATATGTAGTTTTAACCTTTTAACATTTGGAAAAAGTGAGGCAATATATATTTATATATAACTCCTAAAGTATAAGTTAATCAAATAACTAGAAGATGTAGTCTTTTGAATGCCATAAACAAAACAATAGTAATTTGCGCACGAAAAGATATTATTTTACTTATAGTAGCACAGTAGCAGTCCAGCAGTATACGCTCGTTCGTACGTGTCTTACAATACAATTAGTAAAACCTCCCTAATAATTAACATTCGGTAACGACAGAGGTTTTGATTAAATATAGCGCAATTTTATATTTTTAGGCGCATAAGGCCTCATAAGTATTATAATTTAATAATTTATGAATTCTCTATGAGAGGAACGATTTGTTAAAGTACTAGGTAGTTATATTTTTCATCAATTCCTAAATCTACGAAATAAGTAATTAGTACCATTAAATACGAACTCTTCCACAAATAGAGCTGAAAACTAGAAACGGTTTTTCACACCTTCCTTCCCTGACAAATCCATAAAAATCATAGAGCAATGTTGCTTCACTAAAAAGGTGTGAAAATAAACAGCAAGATTATTTTACCTTTCAGTTGTCAGCTCTTTTTCTGAATACAACTCAACTCAACACAAAAATTGAAAAAGCTTCAACTCCAATCAACCTGTTGACTTGGACGGATCCTCCCCAGCAAAGAGACGATGTAACAAAATCACTAACATCCACCGTAGACCGTAGTCTTCACTTTCCGACAGAAAATATTTAAGTTGAGATGGAACTACTGAAAGGTGAAAGGTCGTGGGAAGTGGCTATTTACTTTGTTTCAAGAGCACTGACAATTATTATTTCTTAGGTCTCATATTATTAACAGTCCATCTAATAACGCGCTAACAAACAAAACAAAAAATCCCCAGTGGTTCCTCGCTTAAAGTTTACACTGATTCATTCACATTAATCACTATGATTGAAATGAAACAAGTTTAAAATGTAATTGCATTACAACAACAACCACTAATTTAATTTTAACCATCGAAGACAATTAAGAGCACAAAACTGTTTTCACAAACTATATATTAAATATGTCAATAGATCTATTGTGTGTAGTTTAGTATTATTATAAATACTTTGCATTGTACTATTTTGATACACAGTCAAGTAATAAACAATGACCATATATCGTGAGTTTGTCGTATAAACTTATAAGATTACTATGACATTTAATTAAATACACTTTTACCCTTTTGTTGAGCGACTCACAAACTATAATATTTATACGTATAGTGCTTTGCCACATTTTACTAGTTAATGTAATAATAATCAGATTGATAATAATTAATAATATTAGACGAATTGCTTATAGTTTTTCTTATACTACCAATACAATAAAGGCGTTGGTGTTGAGTTCTTTTAATACATCGTAGTAATAAGTAGGCATATTCTGTTCTGACTTCCATTGAGGTACTCTGCTAATAATTGTCTTCACTTACGTATTATCAATTATTATACCAGGCATACATACATTACTTATAATATTAGTATCTAATATGAATTTAATTCTTTACACAGTAATTAGTAGTGGCAGCAGAAAAACTTTATTAATAATAATTATAACATTCAACAGCTGCGAAGATAACTAATTCTGGTCTGCGTTCATTCTAATAATAATTACATTGTTGATTTCATTAAAGAGGGTAACTTTAAACAATATTGTAAAACATAACTTCACCTAAACACTCAACCAAACATAATGTCAATAAATAACATCAAAAATGTACCATAGTCTTCGAAAAGTACTATTACAATACATGCCAACTTTTATGTGTTGTGTACACTAGATCATATATAATATTTTAACCATGTTTCAACCATATTTTAACCATGTTCCAACCATATTTTAACCACATATCAACTGACACTAACAATCAGGAGTAATTATAATTAAACACAGATTTGAATACACTGGGACTGTTGTGAGTGTGAAAGGGGAGGGGAATAAAGACAAACAATAAAAGTTATATTATGTTATAATAACCAGACCAATATAATGACTAGCTAATACACCAAGATTGCCTAAGTGCATTCAATTTACAGTTTTTTTGTTTTATATCTACCATTGTAAATTAATAGAGAAAATGTACTTATTTTTAAAACGACCCGATTAAAACGCCTTCTAAATCGAATTTACATATTCTGTAGACAAAATTACAAACTACACAAGCATTGACGAGTGTAAAGTGGGCAATTGCAAATAACTTAACAATATTACGAATACAGTTCCTACCTAAAATTTAATTGTAGCTTTTAAACAATTTGTAAGTGTCCCTCAAATTTTAAAGAATAAGAATAATTGAATATTATTTATAGTAATAACATTCGAAGAATTATACGCCAATACAAAATAATTTTATACATCATTAGTCTCATACATTATCTCCGTATCATTTAAAATATTTACAACTAATATTATGCTGCAAATTATGAACTTGTTTCTGGCTTTACTTTCCTGAAAGCATCACACCCGATTTCTTTCTGAAACCTGAATAAGGACAGACTCTGAAACTATGGATGACTATGGCCTTAATGGACTAATTAAACGAACTCTCCTCTTCTTCCCAATGGGGAAGGCGGTATGTAGTATGGGTATATATACAATCAAGATTTGAGACCTCATCTTTTCATATTTCGATAAATAAATGTCGCAACAATAAAAACTTGTTCCGTTAGGAAAACGATTTTAGCCAGATTACTTCAGCTTCAACGTGAAAATGATAAAAACCATTAATACTACAAACGCAATTTCCATGTAAAATCATTACCACAAAACCAGATTTCATAAATCGACAACGGAACTTAGTAAAAAGACAAAAGATGTAACTAAATATTGAAAAATAAGGACCTATACATTATTTTATATACCCATATTAAATATCGCTTCCTCATTGGTGAGATAAAGCAGAGAGTTTGGTTATTTAAGGGGCCACTCTGTATAATAGTTTACTAATTATTACTAACAATTAAGACAGTCTTTCTACATGCCATATAGGGAAGGCCCTCAGTTGTCTGTTAGAGTTACTTGACGTGTTCCGGGATAAAAGGGGAGACTTTAATAAAGAGTTACAAAATGTGTAAAATTGGGAGGGTAAGAATGAGGAGATCAATAATGGTGAGTTATTTCATTCCAGCAACGTATGTTCAACATCAACCTTAATCCTATTCTAAAACTACTTCGCGGGTTTTTCATCTATTTCATAACGATGTTTGTACCTATACTACACTAGCAATCAACGTTTTGTAACGATACACGCATTAGACACACTTGCAAAAGTTGACCTACAGAATTAGTAAATTCGATTTTGAGTATAATAATAGGTAGACACTTATATAACCCTTGTTGTTGATACATTTAAAAGAACAACTCAAAACTCTGGAAATACTAAATAGCAATGTGTGCCTCTTAACAGAATTAGTATTTATATAAAATAAAATAGGTGGTAGCATACTATTTTTGCGAACTTGATTTTCCCAACGAATATCTTAGGCACAAAATCCAAAAGTAGTGAAATGCTGCATGTCTTGTGGATTATCCAACATTCAAATTCGAGTCGAACGCCATGAAACGCCCCTAATTTTAAGCAAGCTACCGCTAACATTTCGGATGGAAACAGCTTTGAAAAATCTTGAAAAAAGTCAAACATTTTAAGCACCACCTCAAATTAAAAGCACTCAAGAGCTAATCTTCTTTTGAAGCCACGTCATTTACGACTTCCTCCTCCCCGCTGTCAAACTCCACGGACACTTCACTGGAATTACAGGCTGCTGTTAACACAGCTGGACACTTTGGCTGTTCCTCTTCTTTAATAGGCTTTACCTCAGGTATATCTGTATTATCCATCGCTTCCTTGAAGGAATCAAAGTCCGCCCACTTCTCGTCTGAATCATTCGGAGGTGAGACTGGAGGAGGTTCAATGTACGCCCAGGGATCTACTCCAGCTTTGATAATAGAAAATTCAGGTGGGAATGGCTCCTGGGATTCCACCTCATCAAGTACATTTTCAACATCATCCTGCAAATCGTACAGTATTGTAGACTATAGATTATATACAACTAATGGGTCTTTCATACAATTTCATTTTTAGCTACGAATCAATTACATTCATTTTCAAAAAATATCATGTTTCACACCGTCAAACTCTTATCTTAAATTGTTAATTTGAACTTACTGTATTTTCTTGTGGTTTATTCCATTCCTCACCTATGAAATACAACATGACATTAATTATTTAATTTACTGTTAAAAGGTAAAAGAATTCCAAATCTCAACTCATGTATCCTCAAAAATTAAACCAAACGAAACAATGCGAAAAAATAAAATTAACTGGTCTAACCGATTTCATTAGAAGAGTTGTTGAGAGAAGGATCTTCTTCACCTTTACCTCGGTTGGCACTATCACCCCAGTCTTGATTATTAATTACGGTGTCCGCATTTACTCCTCCCCAAAATGAGATTTCTACCTTACCACCACAATCCTCACTGCCGTCTAAACTCCAATCTACATAAAAACACAACTCAAACTATCAAACCATGGATTGCCCTTGAATACAACTCACCCTACTATAACTAGCGTTGACACAGAAGAATTAAAACTGAAACTCTTTAGTATTGTTTATTTGATGATAATATGGTTAAATATAATCATATCACGATAATGATTATCCAAATCTTACCAGCGGCATCGTGATCGTCGGGATTTTGGTGGTTCTGGTTATCTCTCCAATCTCCGCCCCATTTATTTTTCATTGAATTTCGAGGTTCATAATTTACAGGATCGCCTGCAGCGGACGCAGGTTTTGCAGATTCCTTGCTGCGCATAATACCCATAAAAATTATTCTGAGAACCATAATACTTTAAAGACTTACTTTTATACAACTTTGCATATCTACACTACTCTAACCATTGCAGTCGTGCAGATAGCAAAATAATACAGTTTTAAGTTGGAGTAATAATTTTAAATCTTTATTCTATTTAAAATCTTACCATTTCTTTTTAGATAAAACAACACTGGGACCATCGCCTCCGCCAAGGTGTGAGCATGAGGAGATAGGTTGGAGACCATCTGCATTTGGAAGCTCATTCACGTCATCA
>JAQFYB010002484.1:0-24241 GCA_034694085.1 Pogonognathellus longicornis
AACATTAACTTCACAAACGGTTGCATTATGCCTTCTTAACAAGTTTCCGGCTAAGAGATATTTGATTTTTTTCTGGTTTATTATCATCTGTACGGCAGAGTCACCTTAACCATCACAATCATATGCTTGCAGGCGAACTTTAATATATTATAAGCTGCTCATTCTTATTCCGGCCATTCCATATAATACAGTACTGGCATATATTCGGCACATACTTCGGCTTGACACTCATTGACACTCTTTTGTGTATAATTGATGTACTTCTCTTCACCTGTCACACATACAAGAAGCATTTTGTGCTTTGTGCGTTTCCTTGATTTTTATCAAAAACTGCCCTCCCTGATATTTGTCAAAAACCTGCCCTTCGGGAGGGTAGCGCTTCGCGCTGCCATGCCCTGTAGCGGCTCTCCCTGCCCTGCCCTGTGGCGGCGCTACAATTTTTTTACATTTTCTGTATGCCTGGCAGTAGCACATTAAATCCTTTACTTTTTCCTAAATACCTAAAATAAACTAGAAGGCCGCAGAACTATATTGCATTGTCGTGGTATGTTCTAATCTAATGTGATGGAGTTTATATCTTGGGTAATGTAAATCTTTCTCTGAAACTGTGAGGTAATCTGTAAAAATGTTATTAAAATATCAGAATGGTCTGGATTCTCCGAGTCGAATATTTAATCCCAATGTGATTATGTAGAGGAATGAATTCAATTGAAACAATAAACAATCCCAAATACAATAAACCGTAGTAAACCGGGTATAGAAAAGTGGTGGAGACATTTGCACAGGATACGCCCTTGCATGTCTCCATGGTTGTTAGCACTGTTGATAAGTATTGTCCTCCCATATATATAGTGTCAATTACATTCCTTCTCTATATTTCCTTGCTCTTGGGGCAATTTCCCCCACCCGGGACACAAAGGTGTCATCATTGTTGACACCTTTGTGATAACCCCAGATAACCTGTGTGAAGTTTGAACCAATTTGGTCCACCTGTTCTTCAGTTAGGGCGCATAGGCAAACCTTGTTGGAACATTTCTTGTAACTGTGACCTAGGTCATGAAGGATGTAACCAATTGATGCCATTTTTGACTGACACCTTTGTTGAAACCCTTAAATGACATTTGTGAAGTTTGGATCAATTTGTTTCATACGTTCTTAAGTTATGTCGCACAGTCGCGTACGCAAGGAATAAAGACAGACAAATAGACAAATGCTAAAGTTTATTTTAGGCTATTTCCCATGTCGTATCATCTGCTTTCCTCTCTCTTATTGCTAAGTGGCTATTATAATGATGGTCCCGCTCTATTCGAGTGAGAATATAATTATACTAAATGCAAGTTGCATTTAGTATAATATATTCTAACTCAATTGTGTATATAACTGTTGTGCTTGTGCTCGTTGCATTATGCAACGAATACAGTATTTATTACATGATGCGGAGCCACTAGCCAGCCCACATCCTGCAAACATATCTATTATTCTGACTAACAATGCACTGGAGTCGCCAGGGGAGCAAGGGGAAAAAATTGCATTTGAAATCAGGAAAAAATCCTATATATTAGCAAAAAAAAGTAACAATAATAGTCAAATTTTTTGCGCCACGTGCAAATTGTATGTATTTTATGCTCATTTTTGCCCTTTGCTTAAAATATTCGCGAACATGAGTTCATATACCACACACCAAACCCTGGCTACGACAAAGCTGACATGTGTGAAACGTTTTTTTGTGAATTTTAGCTTAATTATAGAATTTACATTATTAACATTGAAACATTAACAATACACTGTAACTTAAAACTAAACAGTAATAATCTCGCATCAAATATCATGGTTACTATACATATTATCTTTACTATTTTACTATATATGCCTTGACAGTGACACTACTAGGCCACGGAAGATTGCCGTGCTTAAACATAAAAATGCTAGCTACATACACAACGCGGCTTACGAATTTATAAAAATGCGATTATTTAAAAAAAATAGGGACATTTCAAAATAGGAGGCTTTTAATTGCAGTTTTTAGTATATGCTATTAAGCACTTAACAATATATACACCAAATATCTGTCATTTCCCCTGATGGGGTAAAAACCCCATTTTAATTTAAACACCTTTTGATTTTAATAAATTCTGTGATAACACGTAAAATTAGAACTTTTAAATAAAAAGTTAATTATTTCACCAATTTTTTAAAAATTCTGTTACAGTTCTGTCACAATGATTTTATTTTTACAATATACTAGATTTACAAAATGCATTTTCTGTCTTTGTTCCCTTTGTGATTTTCAAATTTTAAGAATGTGAAAAATTAAATTAGTTTTATTAAATATGCCTCATTTCATTCCTAGATAAAAATGCCAGACCAAAATGTTGTTCCGAAAACCCTGAAGAGGCGTATAGAGGGATAGTGGGGTCAGGTGTGACATGTAACGTGTTCCCAAAATACTAAAATAGCTAATAAGTTCTTTATAGCAACGATAATGAGAGCATAATTCCAATGCTCGAATAGCTTGCTAGAAGCGTTTGGACTTTGGAGTGCTATAAATCAGCGATGCAATTTGTTCGGGCGACCTGGCCTTGAACCGAGAACCTCCCCCCCCCCCCACCAGGAAATTTAGAAAACCCAGGAAATCCAGCCACGCCCCCGAAGGGGGTGCGGCTGGATTTCAGGAATTTGAGCAACAGCCAGCTAATGCAACCAAATTTTTAGGAATCAGGTCAAGGATCAAGTAATTCTGCCACACTCCTTAAGGAAGGGCTCTTGGAAAATTGTTGGAATCTAAATAGGTAATCGCCAGGATTGCCAAATCAGGTATGAATTTATTTTGTAAAAGGTAACTAATGAAAACTTGAATTTTAGCCATGCCCACGAGTGTCATTAATTACACACATTTTTTAACTAATTGCATTGAAATGAGTATCAAAAGTTAGTCTTCATTGCATTTTGTCTTTATAAATAATAAGATGGAAGAGGCAACAATTTAGATTTTTAAATGACATTACACATTTTATTGCACTTGAATCAGTGTGGGGCAAATTTTGCGTGAAGTTAAATATGGATGCTCCCTTATCATATTTTTGAGTGGGTGTGCGCCGTAGGTTAACACCACGTTCAACATTTAGTTCTATAGTCCATTGATGGCACCAAAAGCAAAAATTCCAGGTCCGTATTAGGAATGTCAGAGCCAGAGCTGTTGTATTAGTTGTATATATATCACTTATCACCTAGGATGTGCACAAACCACTTTCTTTATTTATATAACTTCTTATATATCATATATAGCAGTTCTACTAACTATGGGCAAGTGATTTCCGATGTCCGATAAGAAATTGGGCAACAAGAAGTGCAAATTGTTAGTGTCAGTGTGGTGGGCATAAAATGTAAACACAACAACGATCCTTGGGTTTGAAATTTTGCATTTTCAATTATGAATTTCAACTTACCAAATTAGTTTAGCACTTCTGATAATACATAATAGTTTGATGTTTTGACTTGCAGAATCAACAAATAACAAATTAAAATACTTACTAAAAGACGTTTGTTCTTTCCTTCTAATGACCAAAGATTGTAACGGCTTCGCAATGGCTACTGCAGAAGATAAACGTGAGTCGGATTATTCTTGTAATATGCTTACAAAACTAACACTTGCCACAAAAGAGAAAGCTATGGATCCGGTGTTTGGACGACTAAAAGAAAATTTGACGGAATGTGAACATTATTTTATATCCTGGCTGGGAGAGTCAAAGCTGGAGAAGGAATCTATACCAGCTATGATAAGTGATCTTTTTCGTGTCCTCGATCCAATGAAAGACCATTCAGAGACCGATTTAAATGGAGCATGTTGGAAGAACAATTCTGTTGAAAAAGACCAAGGAAATTCGGAAAATAATCCAGAGGTCAGCAACGAAAATTACAATAATGGTTCTGACAACAAATCTGAGGATGCTGAAAAAAATGCCGTTTCTATGGGTAATTATTATGTTGATGACGATGAAATGAACTATGATAACACCGCCACAACGCTGCAGAAAACGGTTGTGATGTTAATTGAATCATTTCTTCATATTCAATTCGGAGATGTCACATTTGCCAAAAGTCAATTATTGTGTTGCACACATTTTTTTAAACTCCTTGTATCACAAGATAGCTCGTACCAAGATTTCAATCCTGGATTTGATTTTCTGAAAGCTCGTCTTGAAGCAAATTTAAAGATGAAAGAGAGTCTCAATGATGTCGTTGAACATGATTTTTTAAACTTCGATGATTTACCGGATAAAAGTAAGAGCATTGTTTACCTGGCCAAGTGGAAATTTTTGGAATTATCAGATTTTAGAGCCAATCGTAGGCAAGAGGCTGTAGAAGCTTTGGAAAAGGTAAATTGTTTGTTTAATTATTTACAAAAACGTAATTTAAACCAACAAAAGTACAGATCATAAGTTAAATTGCTATATAACTACCTTATAACAATTTGGATTTTATGCAGTAACGTGTAAGCCGTAAATTGATTTTTGTAGACATGTAAATTATTATAAATTGTCGACTTTCATATTGTCTCTCTAAATTCAGAATGTATCAATGAATAGTCTCTTCTGGACACAAATAGAAACTCCCAATGAGTCCTTTGGATTTTACTGTTGGTGATGACGAGAATATTCTGCTATTTAGACATATTTCTGACTGAATTTAGAAGGACAATATATGAATATCGATAATGCAAGTTTTATGGTTTTGTGAAATTTATTTCAGGTGACTAGTTTTGATCCTCCAAAATCCACATGGCATTATAATCTTTGTGTACGTTATCGTAGTCTTCGACGTGAATTATACGGTCTGAATTCTCTCCCTAATGAAAAAGAAATAACTGCTTCTGTAGCTTCGGTAGTATACTCTGAGACTGTCGGAGGATTGATATATGCAGCGTGTTTAGCTGTACTTTGTCAAACTATTGCGGAAGTTCTATCATGGAGATTTTCACATGGATTTTCAAACAAACCTTTGAATGTCGGTCAACTTAGTTTCAATTCAGATGAAGCCGTTGTTAAGTACATCAAAAAACAAGCCAGGTATATTGGTATATATTATTCTATCAAATAGAGTATTAGAAGTGGTGGCGCATTTATCGGGACTTATTTAGCCGGCTTAAAATTTCGAAAAATGCATATATTTTATGTAACAAAGGTTTGCTCAATCCCCTTCCCCAATTGTGTGACCTGGATGTGCCCCTGATTAAACTCATAACCATTGATATTCATTAAGCTATTGCTGAAATATATATACATATATTAATTAATTCTTTAAACTTGTACACTTTGTCGTTCTGATTAATTATTTCAGAGATGCATTGAGCAGATATCCAGTATTCCATTTTGCTGAATTTACAAGATACTCTGAAATATTTTTCTCTTCTTTGCCGTATACATACCGCAATCACGAAATCTCTATGATGTTCATGACATTTTCCTTGAAGTTTAGACCTTCAAATAGCAAAGCGAATCATATAATGGGTATCTTATATTTACTCGGGGTAAGCTATTTTTCATAAAATAAATGGAATAATGATAAGAAATAAAACGGTGAATACTACTGTACTACTTTATAGGACAACGATGTGGAAGAAGCAATCAATTATTTTCAAAAGGCTGTAAAGTTTGAACCATCACATTATCCTGCTTGGATGGATTTGATTCAGTCCTTACTTCAAAATCCATCAGGCAACCAGGAAAAACTTGACAAGGCTTTCCAAACGGTTTCGGAGAGAAAATGGTCTGAAAAACAAAATGTATCATTTACATTTTTACGCGGATGTTATTACTTCATGAAGGGAGAAAAGAGCAATGCTATTCAGACATGGATTTCAATTTATACTTCTTTGCAAAACAGAGACGATATTCGACAAACAAGTTTTCAGGTAATTTCACATACATACTATTATTCTCACATGCATATATAGTTATATTATTTTATACGTGTCATTTATTCAATGGTCAATTTTCATAAATATTAATACATTTTTCAACGGTAAGACACCTTATTGTTATTTAATGCTTATTTTTGTAGAATTTATTCAAAGTAAAAAGTCGCTACCATTGGTTTCCAAAATCAATGCGTTTGGAGCAAGTACAATCCGCTATTCAGGAACTACTGCAACAGGCTGGGGTCTCTGACGATTCTCACCCATTGAAAATTTTGAAAGATGAAATCGCAACAGCAATTGGTAATCCTCGACGTCAGGTGACTACAGGTTCCCAACATGTGTTTGATACTGGTAGCATTCGACAAGTACCTCATGGTAATTATTACTCAAGAAAAGGGGACAGCAACCTTCCAATTCAAAAAGATTACAGAAAGAGCCGTCGTCCTCTCAGTCCCGACAACTGGCGCAACTAAATATGTTTCAGTTTTACATGACCTAAGCAAAAAATTGTTTGATTTTTTTCCATTATATACATGATAGTTAAACATTTTAATTAATTTAATATTATTTACTGTGTTGCGTATTTACTGCGTACTTTGCGAAAAATACGTGAAATATAGGCAATCAATATCAAATTATTTGCCTAATTAAACAATTAAGTCGAAGATTATCTTATAAGTATAGTGTGATTGTGTTATAATGTAATATTGTTCAGTTTGAAGTTAAATAATAAATTGAGTTTCGTAAAAATATTTTAAATGGATTCCAAGTTTAGCATTAATCCTTAATATGTATTGTATATTGTATTAGTATGTATATGTATGTATAAGACATTCACACCATAGCTATTTTGCTTTGTAATCAAATCAGCATACTCGTAGCCAGGGGCGTGCACAGAACAAATGATTATGGTACCTACTAAAATATCAAAAAATAGGACAAATTTTGCTTTACGCGCGAATATCATGATTTTTAGTTTGGTTTCTTTAGACCCCGGCTCCTTTACAAAAACTGAAGCCCCGTTTCCATAATTGTATCTATAATTCATTACCATTTGAACTGGCTTTTATCCTGTAATTATTGAGCAACGTGTTGGATAAAAATGCCTATGTGTGGTTATGAGTAAACGTAATATACACGTGCGACTTCATAACACAAACCTTAATTCATACCTTATGTGATTAAAGTGAAAATAAAAAATTAAACTTGAAAATCATCATAATATGCATGCATTTAAACTACCTTATAATAAAAATGTTGACTTGTTTATCTCAGGAAACGGAAAAGGTTGAATCTATTTTGTGTTGATATATGAACAAAAGCTGCATTTGCATTATATATTAAAATGCATCATTGGTAAGTATAACGGATTAACTCTAATGGGTACTATTAATCATGATTAAGGGTAGGTAGGCAAAATATTTATTTCTATATTAGCTCGGTGAACTCGTCCTACAACTTTCAACTTTGTATTTATCTGTTTTGATACAAACAGGGATGAATTAAAAGGCTTTTGGATTTTTTTAAATATTTTAGACTTTTTTAAAATATACTTATTGTTTACATATTTGGTTTTTTTAAATATTTTATTACAAATTTTTGCTGATTTTTAGCGTAAAGCATCACTTAGCACATTTCCAATTCATAATGGGAGTATGCTGCCTTACCTGCATTCGCCTGCTACTATCGAAAATATAAAATTTTGATTTCTCCATATGCTCTTTGAAACAAGATAATACTTTTTTAATGAGAATAAAGGACATTGTTTGTACTTTTATATAACACTAAAGATAAACTGGAAAAAGGGTTTTTTTCGCGTGGTGAATTTTGAACTGAAAAAGCGTAAAATTTGAATTTTAGAATCAAAAGGCAAATATTTCACCAATATTTTTAAAAAAATTAGAAGTTCTGTCACAATTATTTTATTTTACAATATACCAGATACAATTTGATTTATTTTTCTTTTTTCCCTTTCTGTTTTTCAAATTTTAAACATGTGAAAATTTAAATTTAAATAAGTGTTACAAAATATGCCAGATTTCTTCCCCTAGGGGGCTCCTAGATAAAAATGTCAGGAAAAAGTTGTTCCGAAGACCCTGAACTGAAGAGTCGTATAGGGTGGTCAAAGTGGGGTGCCATAACTTGTCTCCAAAATACTAAAATAGCTATTAAGTTCCTCATAGCTCTAGCCACCATTATGAGAGCATAAATATATTTCCAGTTAAGCTCGAATAGCTTGCTAGGCGCGTTTTGAGTGTAGACTATAGAGTATAAATATCATCAAGTTTTAACAATACAACGAATGCAACTTGATGTTGGAACAGTTGGAAGTGAATGGAAATGCTACCTAAAACATGCAGTATTAGGAAGCATATCAGTCTCAGAGGGTTCAATGTTCATTAAGATTATGATTGTGGGAATGAATGAGTTGTTTACTTCCAAGAAACGACAAAATATATAGGATAAGTTAAGCCAAGAGATTATTTTGGACTTGGAGGAAAACAAAGGACATTCAAGTTCGGAATTTGTGGTGTAAAGAAGATTTTCGACTGATGTCGCAAGTCAAAGAAATAAATTGTCAATCTTTTAGAGTTTGTGTGTTTAATTTTTTAGGTCCAAATTTGAGTAGTTTTAATACCCGTAGTTAAAGTTAATCGTAAGTAATTGTAAAGTGTGAATTGGCAGTTTATGAGAATATTGTCACTCGGTTGAGTCGGTTGGGGCAATAATTTGAGCGAACATTTGGGGTCTTTGTATGATTTTGAATTTTAGAAAATAAAGTGTTCAGTGAGATTTTGGTAAATAACGTCGTATTTTGTATCACACGAAACGTGCATCGTCGAACGACCACCTTTTCAAAACGAAAAGGTATTTTATATGAAAAGTTTCTGAAAGAGTCACTTGCATATTTTACTAACATATAAATTATACACATATTTAACAGTTAAAAAGTGTGTAATTATATTAACCTGGTAATAATCAGCTTATTATTCAAAATGTTAATTTCTTGTAATCTAACGATATGCGGCAAGGCCGTATCCAGGATTTGGTTTCGGGGGGCACCAAGGTAAAAATGTTATTATATACGGCTATTTTCGCGCGAAGCGCGAAAATTTTTAGCTAATTTGAGCCAAAATCAGGCTAAAAAGTATCAAATTTGCGCGTAGCGCGAAAAATTTCGCGATTTAAGACACTTTCGCGCCCAAAATAACCTATTTTTTTGAGATTTCGGGGGGGGGGGGGGGCCCGTGCCCTGGGGCCCTGCCGCTAGATACAGCCTTGATATGCGGAGATAGTATAGCTATACTGTACATATTCGCTGTATTAATTTAAATGTTACATTCAACCCGATCCCGGGAGCACACAGCATGAGCATCACTACTGGCGTAAGCAGAGGGTAATTGCCCCGCCCCGAAATCCCAAAAATGAGAAAAAATCGCTCAAATGTTTTCTTGTGGGGACGGGAGTCCAAAAATCGGGAAATTTTTATCTTTGTAGTTCTTGAACGCTCGCTAACGTGTGCTTCGTATTTCGTAGTTCGTAGAGTAATGAAAACATACCTAAACAGTTTTGTTTTGGCTTGGACCTCGACCCCTGGGTATTCCACGCTAAAATGACGTCGAACCCCGCCTAATTAAGGCTTAATTTTAAGTAGTCCGATTTTTTAATAAAAATACGTCATATTTTCGAAATTAGGCCAAGTCAAAATAAATTAAAGGCCAACATTTATTTGATGGGAACCAATTATATAAAATAACTATAAATGCTTTTTTAGGTATTATTTTGTTGAGGCTGCTCAGCAGTCTGGCGCTTGGTCAAGTGAGATCGTCGTTACGAGTCGAGTGAAATCGCAGGATTTACCCACGAGGGAATATTCTATGCAAAACAAACATCATTGTACGCCTAAGACCAACACTGCTTTGCATATTATCAATAGGACATTGATAATTCAATGAACTGCATTCTGTATGGAATATCCCCTCCAATTTCACTCGACTCGTAACGACTATTTCACTTGATCAAGCGCTCCACTGCTGCTCAGTGCATGCTGCATTACTCAATGCAGAAATGTACAATGTACTTAACGCCAAGGAGGCACTCCCTCTTGCTTCACAAGTCACATGCTGTTGGTTGTCTATCTTTACATGTCTTTACATGCAGCATGCACTGCGTAGTCTCAAGCTCAACAGCAACAGCAAAACAGCTATTCCATCAAAATCAAAAGAAACGTTGGGCCGAATGCCAAGGGCAAAACTGTCTCACTCACTCACAATCAGCTGGACTGATGACTGTGATGACTGAAAGAATGAAGATTGTAGCTTTTGTGTATTTATTTAGCAAAAAGAATTGTATAATTTGTATAATATATAGAATTATACAAAATTGGGCAAATTGGACAACAAGAAGTGCAAATTCTTAGTGTGGTCTGTGTGGTGAGCATAAAATTAAAATGTAAACACAACGATGATCGTTGTGTTTGCATTTTGAATCATGAATTTGAACTAGTTTGTACTTGTTGAACTAGTTGAACTAGTTGAAAACTTCTGATAATTAATATTTTGTTGATGTTTGAACTTGCAGAATCAACAAATTAAAATACTTACTAAAAGACGTTTGTTCTTTCCTTCTGATGACCAAAGATTGTAACGGCTATCGCTATGGCTACTGCAGAAGATCAACGTGAGTCGGATTATTCTTGTAATATGCTTACAAAACTAACACTTTCCACAAAAGAGAAAACCATGGACCCGGTGTTTGGACGAATAAAAGAAAATTTGACGGAATGTGAACATTATTTTATATCCTGGCTGGGAGAGTCAAAGCTGGAGAAGGAATCTATACCAGCTATGATAAGTGATCTTTTTCGTGTCGTCGATCCAATAAAAGAGGATTCAGAGACCGATTCGAATTTAGCATGGTGTAAGATATCATTTGAAAAAAACCAGAAAACAAATGCAGAAAATAATCCAGAGGTCAACAATGAAAATTACAATAATAGTTCGATGGGTAATTGTAATGTTGATGACGACTATAAAGACACTGCCACGTCGCTGCAGAAAACGGTTGTGATGTTAATTGAATCATTTCTTCATATCCAATTCGGAGATGTCACACTTGCCAAAAGTCAATTATTGTGTTGTACATATTTTTTTAAACTCCTTGTATCACAAGATAGCTCGTACCAGGATTTCGTTCCTGGATTTGATTTTCTGAAAGCTCGTCTTGAAGCAAATTTAAAGATGAAAGAGAGTCTCAATGATGTCGTTGAACATGATTTTTTAAACTTCGATGATTTACCGGATAAAAGTAAAGCCATTGTTTATCTCGCTAAGTGGAGATTTTTGGAATTATCAGAATTTAGAGCCAATTGTAGGCAAGAGGCTTTAAAAGCTATGGAAAAGGTGAGTTGTGTGTTTAATTATTTACAAAGCGTAATTTAAACCAACAAAAATATAGAACGTCATTTAAATTGATAAGAACCTAATAATAATTTGGATTTTACACAATGGGTAAAGTGTAAGCCGTAAATTGATTTTTGTAAAAAAAGTATTACAAATTGTCGACTTTCATATTGTCTCTCTAAATTCAGAATATATGAATGAATAGTCTCTTCTGGATACTAAAAACATAAAATCCAAATGAGTCTTTTGGATTTTACAGTTGGTGAAGTGAAGAATATTCTGCTATTTCGAAATTTCTGAATGAATTTAGAAGGACAATATGAAAATCCAAAATGCACGTTTTATGGTTTTGTGCAATTTATTTCAGGTGGCTGGTTTCGATCCTGTAAATTCCACATGGCATTATCATCTTTGTGCACGTTATCGTTTTCTTCGACGGGAATTATACGGTCCGAATTCTCTCCCTGATGAAAAAGAAATCTCTGCTTCTGTTGCTTCGGTGGAATGCTCTGAGACTGTCGGAGGGTTGCAGTATGCCGCGTGTAAAGCTGTACTTTGTCAAACTATTGCGGAAGTTCTATCATGGAGATTTTTACAGGGATTTTCAAACAAACCTTTGAGTGTCGGTCAACTTACTTTCGATTCAGATGAAGCCGTTGTTAAGTACATCAAAAAACAAGCCAGGTACTTTTAACGTGTACAATTATATTTTAATTGTTAACTACTATAAGGTTATATTATAACTCTATTAAATACTATATTAGAACTAGTTGCGCATTTAATGGGGGGGAAGTATCTCCCAAAATCCCAAAAGAGGTTAATTTTTGCCGTAAATGATTTTTATCTTTTCCACCAAATCGCGCATCACGCGATTTTGTTGCAATTTCATTGATTTTCTTCAAAAATTGACATGTAACAAAGGTCCCCTCAATGTGTGACCTGGATACGCCCCAGATTACAACTAATAAGTATTCATATTCATTAATTTATTACTGAAGTATACAAGTATATTAATTAATTACACTTTTTCGTTGTGATTAATTATTTCAGAGATGCATTGAGCAGATATCCTGTATTCCATTCTGATGAATTTACAAGATACTCTGAAATCTTTTTCTCTTCCTTACCGTATACATATCGCGATCACGAAATGTCTATGATATTCATGACATTTTCCTTGCAGATGAGACCTTCAAATAGCAAAGCGAATCACAAGATGGGGATCTTATATTTACTTGGGGTAATTTTTTTCATCAAATAAATAGAAAAATGAAAAGAAATAAAATAGTGATTACCGCTAATATTTTTTAGGACAAAGATATAGAAGAAGCAATCAATTATTTTCAAAATGCTGTAAAGTTTGAGCCATCAAATTACCCTGCTTGGATGGATTTGATTCAGTCCTTACTTCAAAATCCGTCGGACAACCAGGAACAACTTGACATAGCTTTCCAAACGGTTTCGGAGAGAATATGGAATGAGAAACAATGTGTTTCATTGGAATTTTTACGCGGATGTTATTACTTCATGAAGGGAGAAAAGAACGATGCTATTCAGACATGGATTTCAATTTATCCTTCTTTGCAAAACAGAAACGATATTCGACAAACAAGTTTTCAGGTAAACTCACATACATACTAATATTGTGTAGTACGTGACATACATTCAATGGTCAATTTTCATAAATAATACATTTTTCAACGATAAAACACCTTATTTGTTATTTATTGCTTACTTATGCAGAATTTATTCAAAGTAAAAAGTCGCTATCATTGGTTTCCAAAATCAATTCTTTTGGAGCAAGTACAATCCGCTATTCAGGAACTACTACAACACACTGGTGTCTCTTACGATTCTAACGCATTGAAAATTTTGAACGATGAAATCACAACAGCAATTGGTAATCCACGACGTCGGGTGACTACAGCTTCCCAACATGTGTTTGATACTGGTAGCATTCGACAAGTACCTCATGGTAATTATTACTCAGGAAAAGGGGACAACAACCTTCCAGCTCGAAATGATTACAGAAAGAGCCGTCGTCCTCCCAGTCCCGACAATTGGCGCAATTAAACATGTTTCAGTTTTACATAACCTAAGCAAAAAAATTTTTGCTTTCATACAATCATGACAGGTAAACATGATAATTAACTTAATGTTATTTACTGCGTATTTAGTGTATTTAACGATATTAAATTGTGAAATATTGGCAATCGCTATCAAATAAATTGCACAAATTCGATTAAGTCGAAGCTTATCCTATATGTATAGCGATTGTGCTATAATGTAATCATTGTTAAGTTTGAAGTTAAATAATAAATTGAGTTTCATAAAAACATTTTAAATGCATGGCAAGTTTAGTATTAATCCTTAATATGTGGCTGTTAGAGACATTAACACCATCATACGCGCACGTTATTCACAAAGTCATCAGATATTTGGCGGTTGGGATTTGCTATTTATTTTACATGTAAAAAGCCAACGGTTAACAAAGCTGATAACGATTTTGTGAATAACATACGCGCAAAGCTATTTTGCTTTGGAATCAAATCAGCATACTCGTAGCCAGGGGAGTGCACAGCGTGCACGTTGAATGTAACAATTTTACTTTATTATATTTAATCAAGATAATTACTAGGGTACTTATAGGTACTTCAGGCCCAGTATTTTTTATTTAACAATTTATTTTTTTAATGTTAGCCCCTATTGCTAAGATATTTGAACCAGCATTAATTGGGGCCAATACCTAACCAGCTGGTTAGATACTGGCCCAAAAATTAATGAACATTGAGGCAAGGATGAAAATATATTAAATGCAAAATATTGGGATTTGAGTACTTATTGAGAGTGAGTATAGTGTACTATATATTTAATAGTCCCATGTATTTTCAACAGTATGTAATTCGTATGGTTTGTCGAAGTCAAAGGTCACATAATCCAATGCATATTTGTATGTATTCAGTATCACTTTGATTTAACTATTTATTGACAGATTGAGGGGGGGGGGGGTCTAGAAAGTGGTAATAAATAGAAGGGGAAATTAATATTTAAGCCTCATAAGCCCCTCTACATGCGCCACTGATCGTAATTAACATATCAATCTCATTTTGAGACTGGTACATATAATTCCCAGCAACAGACAGCTTGTTGGTGAGCAACTGAGCAGTAGGTAGCATTTCCATTCTTCCATATTCAGTGCTTCGATTTATGTGGAGTTTGGGTGTTGAAACCCAGGGGCGCCTTACTCGGCCCCCCATTTTAGGACGCCCGGCGACGGCCGCCATATTTTGGGGCGCCCTCAATTGTCAAAGACAAAAATCAAAAAGTATCCATCCATCCATTCAAGACAAAACCTCAAATTCCAATAATAATGACAATTGAAGTTTTACAATACTAATAATATAATACTAATACAATACTATCATTCATTTTAATTGTTTGGTTGTCTTACTTTTATTCTATTATATTGTCATTGCACAAAAAGGTACAATGATCTATTACATTGACAATACATATCCTCCCTTTGGTCATTATCAGGCACGTATCCATAGGGGATGCACAGGCACCCCCAGAATGAGTTTGCTATTTCCAAAAGTCGCTTATTTTACCATCAAAGTTAAAAAATTTGGAAAAAAATCGTGCGACGCGCGAATTTGATGCGTTTTAAGTTGGTTTAGACATATTTCAAAGCGCTAGTATGTACTCAATTGTATCTCGTATTCGAATTTTTATCTACCACTATTTAATTCCTGAAAAAAACTTTGCTGTGCACCCCCAGCTTACGATCTTGGATACGTGCCTGGCTAGTCATTGATTTGGCATGATTAATTGACATGATGACAAAATTGAATATTTAGGATGTCTTTTTAAATTATGAACATTCAGAAGTATAAAAGCACGTTTGGAAAAAGGCGCCCACAAACCCACTAAAACGGCGAACCATTGAAAATTTCGTAACACATGAGGTGGCGTCCGGACATTTGCTTCGACCCCGAGTGCCCCAACCCCGGCGGAGGCCAACAGCGCCCACCCCGGGCGCCTTTACAAAAATCGAAGCCCCGTTTCCATGAGTGTATCTATAATTCATACCCATATCAACTGGCTAGATGCTGTAATTATTGAGCAATGTGTTGGATATAAATAAGTGTGTAGTTATATGATCGTCGTAAATAATAAAAACTTTCATACGTTATGTGAATAAAGTGATAAAAATACTCATGAAAATAATCATAATTATGTAGGTATGCATTTAACCTGACCTTATATTATGTGTAATAAGAATTTATTGTATGAAAGTTACCTTATATAGAAAGCTAATATTTAGGTTGATTCTATTTTGAGTCGATATATAGAAAATAGTTGTGTTTGCATTATATTAAAATGCATTTATGTAGTATATTATATTGACTGTAGTAGGTACTAATAATCCGGACCAGGGTTCGGCAAAATACTTATTTCTAATTGCATATTCGCTCGATGCACTCCTACAACTTTCAAATTTTGTATTTATCTGTTTTGAAATAAATAGAGAATAATAGGGGCTTTTTGAAATTTTGTTTTTAAATATTTCAGACTTTTTCAAAATATACGTATTTTTTACACATTTCGGCTTTTTTTAAATATAGTGTTTTATTACAAATTTATGCTTATTTTTAGCGCAGAAGATCACAAAATTGTTAAAATTTTCGCTCTAATTAGCAAATTTTCATCTCATAATGGAAGTTTGTTTCCTTGCTTGCATATTTGCCTGCCCCTATCAAAAATATGGATAAAGTTTGGTTTCTCTATATATGCACTTTGAAACAAGGCAGTACTTTTGTAATCTAATGAGAATAAATGACATTGTTTGTAATTTATTAAATTTTATTTGAATTGTTTTACTTTAATTACGAATTGAATTTTGCAGCTTTAAACGAGTTTAGTTTGTTTTCGAATTAATTTTAATTGCATTAAATGTTGTTGATTTTCACACATTATGGCGAAATAATTTACCTTTTAAAACTTTATATTTTTATTACTTTATTATCTTTATGATTTTATTTCATCTAATACAAATCGTTTTATTTTGGCGCATTATTATTGAGCAATACTTAAAAAAATAGTACACATGTTTGAGTGTTCAAAAAATATTTTGCCGACCTCTAATCATGAGAATGCTTTGCATCTAATTTGCATTATTTAGTTGAAATAAATGCATGCCTTGTAATTTGTAAAGATGTAAGGTAACAGATAATATATATATATATGAGTTAGCATTCTTAGGTACTTTTTATATACCTAATAAAATTCATGAAATAATATTATGACTATGAAGTATGACGCTCAAAACTTTACCTACGCAAATAATAGCTTATATCGTTAACCTTCCATTAGAACCCAAGGGTATAAGTTGGTTTCAAATAGCCCATGCTGTAAAACACAACCATTGTAGTTTTACATTTATAGATTCAAGATTCACATGAATACAAATAAAAGTACCTCGTTGCGCCAAATCGGAGGTTTTCTCATACCAACTCATATGCAAAAAAATCAGTTCATAGCATTTAAAATCTTTATTTATCTACAAATCGTTGTTTATCTCCTATTTTCAAGGACGACCGGTTTCGAGTTTTCTTCTTCAGGTTCAAAGACAATAAAAAGTATATAATACATTAGTGTACATTAAATATTAAAAGACATGAATATTTAAGCATTTAATTAGAAATATATTGCACTTATTGCCATTACAGTGAAATACCTTCTTACCTTAGGATTAATTTAGCTTGCAGTAATTTCTATTTCTTTCATTTTATATGTTTGCGAAAAACTGAAAACCCATAATGAAAGACAAAGTATTTAGCTTCAAAAGTATAGCGCGTTATTTAGGACTTAATTGCTACTATTACATTAAAAAATCAATTAATTTGTTAAAAAATAACTTTGTGTTGAGGCACCTTAAGATAAATATTATTCTTATTGCATATTTCAATTTAAGATTAGTCTTCTACAGTGTTGACTCTGCCAGTAAATTAAGCATTAGGCCTTACTGCTAAAACCATTTATTACTCATTTTCATATAAATTTTTTATTTTATTATATTGAATTAAGATAATTACTAGGTTAATTAAAGGTAGGTTAAAGGTAAGGCGTGTAGATATTATGGGTTTGATTTAAAGGTACTTTATTTATTTAAATAATTTTTATTTAACACTTTTCATTTTAATGTTGGCCCCAATTATGAAGATATTATAACCAGCATTAACTATCTAACCAACTGCTTATGAATTGGTTTCCAATTGGATAGATACTGGCCCAAAAATTGATGAACATTGGAGCCAGGATGAAAAAAAATTAAATGCAAAATATTGGGATTAAGACTAAGAGTGAGTGTACTAATGTAATACAAAAGTTCCATGTATTTTCAATCGTAGGTAATTGCGTAGGGTTACTCGAAGTCCAACGTTACATATTCAAATATAGTTATTTGTATGAATTGTCAGTTTCACTTTGATTTGACAATTGACTGTTTATTATGTATTGACAGATGGGGGGGGGGATTGGGAATTAAATACAAGGGGAAATTTATATTTAAACAATTATAACTAATATTTTGTTTCATAGTGGACACTTTTCGAATTATCTTTTCTTTATGAATAGATTGACGTTTATACACAAAATGACGTTGTCCATACACCTAAACACTTTACTTTATGACATATCTACTAAACTCCTAGAATCAAAAATCTTGACAATTATTCTCATTACTTTAGAGAAGATGAAGTGTCTGTCGATGTACATAAATCACTTTATTCATCAACTCGAAATTAACCAGCTGGGCAATAATATTTTATACACCAGTCCCAGAATCTCAAAAATTAAAAACAAAAGCCCAAAACTATTTACAGAATAATACATTGAATTGCGACATAAGGTCGCAATTATTCAACTAGCTACCAGCTCCAACAACATAATGTCCGTTTGCCTTTCGTTAAAAAGCTAAGATAATATTTTTCTTCACATTTACCCTTGTGTTTGTTGGAAGTAAACGACCCGGAATCCGCCATACATCGTAATCAGATCTATCCAGTTCAAACATTTGGTGGACGTTCAGCAAAAACATGGCAATATGTCACTTTCTCGTGCACAGCGCGAAAAAAATTGAGCATATTTGTACTAAAATTCATTATAAAATGCATCAAGTTCCGGCTTAGTGCGTTAAAATCAAGCAATTTGGAGCTGAAATCTACATAAAATTAAATTAATTTGCGCGTAGCGCAAAAAATTTAGCAAATTTGTGTCAGAATCATTATAAAATAAATCAAATTCGCATGTAGCGAGAAACATTTTACTATATTTTTCAATTTTGAGGCAAAATAACCTCTTTTTTTGGAGAGACCTCATTTTATCTAGTGTGGAGCACAAAAAAAGGGGGGAGCTTCATCCTTTTAATTCCCTCTAAATACGTCACTGATTGTAATTAAGATATTGTGTATTAGTCTCTTTTTGATATTGATATTATAATTTCTTGCAACGGACTGCTTTTTGGTGAGTATCAGGAAGGATTTCTATTCTTCCACTTGCATATTATTATCCTGCCCATTTCCACAAGCTGCTATATTAAATGCAAATAAGGATAAAATATATGAGTTAGCATTCTTAGGTACTTTCATTATAATAATATTCATGAAATAATATTATGACGCACAAACCTTTACCTGCTCAATTGTTATATCGTTAACTTTCCATTAGAACCCAATGGTATAAATTGGTAACAAATAACCGAGGCTGTAAAACAAAAACCATTTTACTTTTACATAGAATCAAGATTCACATGAATAAACATATCGTCGTCTTAATTTAAAAAGCGATAAGTTGATTTCCTATATCTTAAAAATGCGACAAGTTCATTTCCTTAATCATGAAAAGCGACAACTAGATTTCCTTATTCAAAAAAGCGAAAAGTTGATGTTGAGGAAGCCTATTTGTCACTTTTTATGATTAAGAAATCTAGTTGGCGCATTTTTAAGATATAGAAAATCAGTTGCCGCATTTTTAAGATATAAGAAATTAAGTTGCCGCTTTTTATGATTAAGACGACGATATTGTCATCATTAAATTCCAATAAAATGAAATTTAAAATTTCACTGTGTCACTTAAATCCATTTCCATGATTCGATTCCATGACCCATCATGATTCATGCTATTATTCAACACTCTAATCGCTTGAGTCGATCTTTTTTATCTCCTATGCACTACTAGACCATCTCCCTGTCACGAAGAAGTAGAGTTTCATCTTGCTAACATTCATACCTACGTTTAAGCTATTGTGAGCCAGTGAAGTGTATTGTCAAAATGTCATTAGAACAAATCGTTTACGTCAGTCAGTTGTATGTCGGCAAAATATAAATGGTTTAGAAATCTATTCTTTAGACGAGGAATCCCTAGCTTTTAAATGGCCCGTTTCATGAGTATCGGCCTCTTTGTATTTCTAGATTGTTTAGATATATTTTATCTTGTTGGTTTTTCATCGGTTGTACAGAGTGACCAATTAACGCATGCAATTAAGATTGGTCGATAAGGACTTTTAAAGTATGTTTGCCGTGTACGATATACAGGTTAGACAGATTCTGGTCCAAAATGGTTTTTTTCTGCGATGTAAGCAGAAATGTGTACCTCAAAGTTTTTGATAGGTACTTCGGAAATGGAATCTTTGAGACTGGCCTGCTGGATTTTATTAGATATTGGGTTTTAGTAATCAAAGTTCGATCAATTTTTCCAGTGGGAAATGGTTTTACTATAAAACATTTATGCTTGTAATGTGCCTCTTTCAAATCTCCAATGCCTAATTCTTCAATCTCCAATTTATTTTCAATATATTTATTTTTCTCCATTTTCCCCCTTTTTTCTAATTTTTCTCATTGTAAAGAAGCATTTGTATTCAATACTCCTTCCCTTTCTCCCTGGGAAGGCGAACACTGGTTTTAATAAAATATTTACGGTATGTGGTGGATAATAATACGCGATCAACTAGTCATTGCAGACTATAATGTTGTATTTAATAACCGGTTGTTAGAAGACAAGTATCTGTTATAAAATGCCAATTGGCTAAGCTTCTACTTTATCTCAGCGGTTTTGATGTATAAAACAAAAACTTATTTTTTAATAACCCACAATTAAACCAAGAAACCATTGCAAAACAGATGTAATTGAGTCCATAGAGTATATAAACTAGATAGATAGACAAATCATTCATATAGTATCTGTTTTGTTGCAATATTTACCTTCAATAAAAAACGCTTTGAAACTGCAATATATAGTAATGTCAAGCATGAAATAGTGCAGTGGATGAAAGGAATTTCAGTAGACATTTAATTCCCAATTACTATAATGATTTTCTCGTTATTATTTGCATTTCTAAGTTTAGTTATATTTATTGCCCTTAGTATTTCAAACAGAACAAAATCGAATAATTTACCACCAGGTAAAAAATAATTAAATAATCAACAATTTTGTAATCAATATTTATAATTTATTTGCTATACTATCTCTGGATATCATACATCCTCTATAATTATATTTTTTCTGTATTACTTACCAGGACCACTCAAATTGCCAATTTTCGGCAACCTTCTTCACATCCTTGCACAGTCTTCATTCCGTCCAAAGGCGATAGATGAACTGTCCAAGAAATATGGGTCAATTATGTTATTAAGTATGGGTAATTTAAATACAGGTAAACATTAGAAGAAGAAAAATTATTATATTATTTTAAAAATTATTATGGTATTTAAAAATTATTATATTATTTTTCAAATTGTTAAATTTTTTGAAATTGTTAATTTTTTTTTGAAATTGGTAAATTTATTTAAGTTGTTAACTTTTTTTTGAAATTGGTAAATTTATTTATATTGGTAAATTTTTTTTAAATTTTTAAATTATTTTTACATTATTTCAGAAATCATTACAATTTAAAAAAAAGATTTAATATTTTAAAAATGTTTCTTTACTTTTAAAATTATTGCATTTTTTTAAAAATTATTGCGTTATTTTAAAAATTACTATATTATTTTAAAAAGTATAACATTATTTTAAAAATTATAACATTATTTTAAAAATTATTACATTATTTTAAAATTAACAATATAATAAATCCTTTGTATAGTGCTTTTATGCAAGCATGAAGATATTAAGTACCTCTGTAGTCGACCTGAATTAACGAACCGTGAAAGCATTGATATGCTCAAGGAAAGAAATTTCCACAAAGATTTGGGTCTCATTTGGTCGAATAGACAAGCTTGGCAAACCATTAGACGATATTCCGTTCAAAATTTAAAAAAATTTGGATTTGGAAAATCTGCAGTCATGGAGTTAGTTATAGAGGCCGAGATTAAAGAGTTTATGACTTATCTGGAATGTCTAATGCAAAAGAACAAGGGAATATTACCAATTAACAATTTATTTATACCATTGACTTTAAATATCACTTGGAATTTTATTACTGGGAATCGATTTCCTTACTTCAGTGAAAAAATGATGAAATTATTTTGCATGAGCGACGACTTTTTTAAAGCCACAGACAATTTGGGGATCACGGTTGCTTTTCCAATATTGAGAAATATATTTCCGAATTGGTTTAAAAAAAATTACCAACTAAAAATTCTGTCCGAATTTTACACATTCTTGCGAGTAAGTTGTATGAAATGTAATTAATTTATTTTAATTAATTAAAAAATATTATTCCTGTTTGATCAAAGTTACGATTTTCTTCTAAACTCAGAGTGAGATACAATTGTACGAAAAAAAGGAAAATAGAAAAACGGATCCACAGTCATTCATTGAAGTTTGTATTAATAAAGTTGAATCTGAGAAGGACAATCCAGAAACTATTTTTACAGGTAAACCATAGTAATTTTAAAAATTTTAAATTCTCCAAACATATTGTCTAAATAAATCGTTGAAATAGGATTTTTAAATATAAGGAGGGGGTGAAGAGGGATTAATGGAGGAGAGTCTGAAATCATTTTATGATTAGGACCGTTTTATACTAGTATTAGCGATAAAATTTCCGGAAAAAATCACCCTTTTTATTCATTAGCAAAATAAAATACCTACTGTTGCTTGATGATTATTTTCCTGAATCCGTATTATTCATTTTGTAGAAGAGCAAATGTTGATAACTCTATTCGACATGTTTCAAGGAGGAAGTGTTACCACTGCATCTGCTCTGGAGTATGCAATTACATTTCTAATATTGAATCCTGAGGTTCAAAGAAAAGTGCAAGCAGAAATTGATGACACCATTCATGAAGGCACCCTTCCAAATTTAACACATAAATCGAAGTATGTGTATATATTTATTATATATATATCGATATCAAATATAATCATTACGAATTAATATTCTTCATATTTCATATATGTATGTATACTATTGTTTATTCAAATGTATATATACATGCTCTTTTCTGATGTATGTAGAATGATCTACACGCAGGCTACTGTTTTTGAAATACTTCGCTGCGGACTTATTGTTAATTTAACGAGAAAGGCTGTCGTAGATATTTTTTACAAAGGATTTCTAATCAAAAAGGTCAGAACAAATATTTTGGCAATATTTATTTTAAAAACATGTATGATTTTTATGCAATTTTTCTGTTCAAAACTTTCCGCCAAATAACTGTAGAAAATGGTGAAATTGATAAAAAGAAAATGGCCGTGGCACCAAAGCCTTAAGGTGGGCTTTTGCCGTCTATGATGTTGTGGCCAAAAAATCAAAATAAAATTATTTCACTTTCAGTTGGAAGTCTATTTAGAAATTCAGGCTTTTCACTTTGTGTATTCAATTTTTCTCTACAATAATGTACTTTTTGTAATTGTTTGGAAAATGTAAAAGTTATTCGAGGATGATAACTTCGAACAATTTTTATATTTAACATTTTTCCAAAAAGTACAAAAGTACATTATTGTAGAAGAAAATTGACTACACAACGTTATAGTGCCTGAATTTCAAAAACAACTGGTATTTGAAATTCTAATCCATTTTGTTAAAATATGAAGTCTGAAATAGCCATCGTTGTCTTCCAGCAGATATCCGCAAACCATGTGAAGATTGCTCAAATTCAAATTAAATTAATATCTTGCATCCACAATAAGGGTCAAGCATAGTATGCTTCTGTACACTAAACTATAATGCATTATACAGCATATGGCTATATGGTTTTAATAAAGTCAACACTGGCGTAGCCAGGGTGGGCAAGGGGGCAATTGCCCCCCCCCCCTCGAAATCCAGAACAAACAGGATTCTTTCTCCTATATTTTGTGTATTTTATGTTCCTTTTTGCCCAACTTTGGTCGAAGTTTTGGCGCTTCTCGCGAAAATGAGCACATAATATTATACAACTCATGCTTTGAGTTTGCCTCCCCCCGAAACCAAATCCTGGCTACGCACCTGGAAGGCAACAAACACATACAAAGTACATAGTGAAATGCACTATAAATGTGTGTACAAAGTCTTTGTAGTCATTGGGACGGGCGTAGGTGGTAAAAAGAATAATTTAAAGTCTTCATGGGTCAGACTTCTCTAAGGGGGAAAATTGCTTTTTCGCCCTGTTTTTTATGCACGTAGCGTAATAATTTTCCGATTTTTTTGCAAAACAAACTTTTTGTTATTATGAGGGTATGACATTTACCTCTTCTATACAGCCTTGGAAATAATGAAACACAGAATTGCAAATATTACATGTTTTTTATTTTGATTTTAGGGTACAAGTGTGATGGCCGCAATTTATACAGTGTTATGCAAAGTGAAGAAATATGGGGCGATGCTAAAATTTTTAGACCTGAACGTGTCATAAATGAGGACAATTCTACATTGAAGTCACATTTGTGTGAAAAAGTTAATGTCTTCGGACATGGTAAGTTTAATTCATATTTACATATTTTC
>JAQFYB010002485.1:0-24241 GCA_034694085.1 Pogonognathellus longicornis
CAATTTTATTTTGGACACCTTTTTAAATTTCCCACACAAATGACGTCAAACCCCGCCTCAACAACATGCCCTATAGTGCTTGTATTTCTGTACTGTATAGGTTTGTGTGTAGGAATGTTCTAGCAAAACTAGCAACTGAAGAATTGTTCATGGAAAATCAATTTAAGAATATCTTTCTCTTGCATTCTTTCAAGTCCTCAAATTTTATTACGTTTTAAAAAGATTGTCTTCATGCTTTGCGATGCAAGAACGCTCTTTATTAAGCAAATTCAAGAGTTCATCTATTGGTATTGATATAATTATTGAAAGCAACAAATAATCTCTATAGTTTTTCAAACAAATAGCTTTTGTTGTAATTTTGAACATACTAACTTTTAATCATTGCAATTTTACAACAATTGGTAAGATGGGAAAATTATTATTACTTATAACTAGTGAATTGACGCCCACACTCCGCATGGGAAAAGATGTGCACATACGCCGTGATTTTAGGTATAGGTAGTCCAGCGAAGCTGACCTACCTATGTTAATTTTTTTATTCCTTTCATGCAGATAACTAACTGACTCTATCTTATTTATTGAATACAGGAGAAACGAATCCACATTTACAAGCTTCTAACTAAGCTATACAACAATTTCCCCCAATGAGGTACCTAACTCACGAGAAAAAACGACTTTTATAGGTATCGTATTGATTTATAAAACACCTGGAAAGAAATATTTCAAGATCATTGACTCAAAACTTAAAAAGACATTTCAATATTAATACCAGCAATTCACAACTTCATATATGGTTGATTACTGTGTACCGTATCGTATAGGTGTAAAGAAATGTAAATTCTTATGTATACCATATAAATATTATGAAAAATGAATTGTCAATTCCTGCAAAATTGTGTCATATGAAATGAAGACAATAGGTGCTTTATGATTACATTTTAGTCCAATAAAAATGTATTAATCTTTCGACTTAATGTTTCACTTCAGTTTCATCAATTTATATCAACAAAATCAAACTAGAATACGTAAAATATGCTATAATATACTGTTTAGTATTTTGGTTCCATATTTATATATTGCAACCATAAGTTTTTGAAATAATTTAACGATAGTAAGTTTGTCAGTAGCAAATGCAGCCGGCTTTCAAAAATGTAAGTTTCTCAGGACATGGTAGCTGAAGGCTTCTCTGCTCTTGAATTGTCTTCTTTTGGCATTACTTAAAAGCTACAAGATTGAGAAGATGTATATTTATACAAACGACTACTAGCATTGTAGAAATTATGCATATACATAGATCGTTTTGTGAGGAGGGTGAGAGGAGCAGCTGTTGTATTTATACTTAGGCACAGCATATACGATACTATAAGGCATAACAACATGATCTATGTAAAATACATGTGTGTTAACGTGTTTGGAACAGAAGGCGAACTCTCCCACATCACATCTACATCCATCCATCCATCCAACAGAAGAACACAACAGGTAAAAAGGATAATAATATTGTAATGAAATGGACGTCTATGATGAGAAGAGTATAGAATTATGAAAGAAACTGTGTGAATTGAATTCACGAAAGTTGCACACCTTAACTTACAATCACAATCAGCTTTTATTCATTCAACTGATGCTGAAGCTAGAGGCCAAGCCTGGACTGGCCAACAACTAAACTACAAATAATATAACCAGAAAGAGAGAAGGCAAACAAGCCACAGCAACAGCCACAGCATCTCATCTCATCTCATCTGAACATCACATCACATAAAATGAGACGAGGCGAGGCCAGAGTAAAACGAAGCAAAAGCAAAGCAACCCATTCATTCATTCAATTCTCCACTCATTCATTCATATACAACATGTTAGTTCAGTTGTGTGTGTTGTGTGTATGTTATATGCAACAAGTATGTAAAAGTATGTACCCATTACCCTCAATGTATTTGTATACACACTACATACATAGCATACCATACTCATACACATAGATATTATGTAGTAGTATGTAAGGCTATGTAATATAGCGTTTATATGTCGTATTACAACTATATCATCATCTTTACTTAAGTATTCTTTCCTTTCGTTCGACTTGCTCCTTTAGAAGTTGTATGGATTCGTCTTCTTCTCCATTCATTCCATTTCTTCATTCATTCATTCACCAGTCGTTCATTCATAAACATGGATGATCCTTTGCTTCTCTGCCTTTTCTATATAGTACCATATACGTACGTACATTTTCACAGAAAATAAATACAACTCACAGCTACACACAAACACACATTTGTATAATATCTAATGTAATATATAGGTAGGTATAGGTAGGTGCTATAAGCACTTACACATTTTATTTCTCTTGTTCTTTTGCTTAGCCTTTGAATTTTTCGTTTGTATGAGTCTTACATATACAGAGAGAATGTGTGTAATACTATGTAAGTATAATACTTTAGTACATACCTGTTAGAGACGTAAAAACCGAAACCGAACCAAAACTGAAATCAAACGGAGTTTTCGGTTTTGATTCTTGATTTTTGGAACATTTTCAGTTTGGTTTCGGTTCCGAAAATTAGGGCTCATTCGTCTACAAACTCTTTATATAGCTATTTATTGGAACTTCCTCTCTACCACAAGTGAAACCTTGTTTTTGTAAGGAAAAAGTGATCTTAACATTGACAATTGTTATATCGTTTCTTTTTTCAGTTTCGGTTCGAAATTTTTATATGATTTCCGTTTCGGTTCGGTTTCAAATTTTTTGGTTTCGGTTTGGTTTCAAAATACAGAGGGTATTTACGTCTCTAATACCAATACAAGTTAAACCTAGGTAGGTACTAGGTATAAGGTAAAATGTATTGGTAGTATCTAGTATTGGTGCTATTAACTAGTAGGAGTAAAGTGGTATATGTAGTATGATGTATTGTTAAAGGCTTTTTCTTGAGTAGTATAATGTTCTGCTTCGTTATATTTTAGTATCTGTAAGTATAGGCTTGTCAAAGAATCGTGGACAGAAAAAACATGTACACATATTATTATTATTGTACTGGTCCATTCCGTGATGATATTATGTTGATGGCTAGGCTTGGCTTAAAGCAGTCTGACCATTTCATAACATAACACGACTGTAATAATAATATACAACAAGTACACACCTACAACTACAACCACAACCTGTCTATACAGATAGAAATACGCCATAGCAATACATATGAATGTTGAGTATTACATTCTTACTACGTAGTCTAAAACTCTCCCAGTAGTCCAAAGTAAAGTTTTTGACGCAGCAGGTAACCTAATAATAATAGAAGAAAATAAGTACGAAAAGCTACCGGTAAAGTTGCACCAGTTGTTCATATTATTATGGTATTTAAGCGAGGGAGTTTTCTCGTACGATAATGGACATATACTACAATACATACACTGTAAAAACTTAACTCTGTGTGTACTAGCAAAGAAGTAGTAAGCAACGGATAGAAAAAACGAGGATTATTAGCTAGAACATTAAGGATACACAAAAGTCTATCCTTAATAGTAATAGATATGTATTACACAAATAAATATTTTCAAGAGCCACTCCATTGAAATTCCAATCTACTCATACCGTGTGATTTTTGTATAGCACTACCTATAGTTATGTTAACAACCAGCCTTAAGAGGATTACTAAAGAAAACAGTCGCCCTATTGTCTTAGAATTAGTGTTGGTGTTCGAAAATGAATGAATTGCGATGCATTTTAGCTGTAATGCTATTATAATATAAATTCAGCTGTGTCCAATGCTATTATTAATGCTTTGCAATAATAAGGTAAGAAAACTAGGTAGCTCTCTAAGTATCCCTCGTAATATCTATTCATTATTCATGCAGAGTAGAATTGTATACACGCATTAAATATATTTATATTCTACATACTACACATAAATACCTTACACATACATGCAGAACATGACAGAAAATCAGTAAATCCGTTGCATAGGCCAGCCAGAGCATATTTATTACTAGGACACTCTAATATTACTTACTACTACTACTACAACCATACATAAGAATCTGACTTGACTCTGGCTACTTCTTCTTCTTCCATTCAACTTCACTTACTTCACTTACATTTGCATTCATGTCAGAGAAGCCTTAGTAACCTCTCATTTCATCCCATTTCATCATATATGTTTAACATTCACTAACCACCTGTGTTGTATATCAGTTTTTTAAGCATTGAACTACAGATATGTATAATATAATATAGCCTGATAGTTTTACGAGTAACACGAACACGAACTAGTATTATACAAGAAAGACGAAGAAGAAATTGTAAGAAGAAGAAGCAGAGAAAAGACGACGAGCGTTACATGGAATTCAGCATAGCAATTGGTTTGAGAAACGTATGATTTTCATAGCTACTCTACCAGAGAGAGGCGGAATGCATGCAGGAGAAACGAGACAAAAAAGCCTCACTTTACATAATAATTATATCAAATTAAAATTAATTTTGAGCTTCTTTGTAGTTACAGTAGCCCATTCCCACCTCATAAAATTTAATAGGAACTTAAAAAACACGAGTGATGCCACAGCCAGAGCCTTTTGTGCTGTACTTAATACATACGCACATAAGGAAATCTTTTCTTCTCCCACAGAGAACACAGAGTATACCTTTATTAAAGAAACGAATCAATTTTAAACTCACCAACTGCATTAGTACTGGTAGTAGCTGCAGTGCAGTGTGGAATTGTAAGAAATTGACAATGACACCTGCCACTACTAATAATTCAGGTGTGGAGAGACCTAGCCTTGCCACATGTTCAACTTGAATTTGAATGAATGTAATTATACTCTACTGCTGAGATTTTGCAAAATGTTTTAATAAACACATGCATTACTCAAGTATGTAAAATGTCTTTAATGAAAATAATTCTCCGTTTAGTTCGTCAACAGACAGTACACATGGAAGAATAGTGCTAAAGAAAGTTCACACGTACACAGTACACATTAAATATACACAATGCTTCTTAGACTTGTTTGCATCGTTACTTATAATATTAATGTCTTAGAATTTTTCAGTCAAGTCCACATATTACCAAATAGTAAAGGTACTCAGTTGTCATTGAAGATTTTAGTGACAGAAGAAGTCTTAAATCACGAAATTCTCAACGTCCCACCTATTTGTCCATCGGTTGGAAATATAATGACCATTTCTACTACATCCGTAATGCAACAAGTCCTAAGTACTGCTTACGCATACAGAAACACACAAAAGGGCACAGTGTGCCTATTGTTGACAAGAAATGTTTGTTTACTATGAGAGAGATAATAATATTGTTGAAGTCATCGTAGACAATGGGAGTACAGGTGTTACGAGTAAACTGTGCGTTCTATGCTTCTGTGTCATATATTCTTACTCACTTTTCTATCATCCAAATAATAGAACCCATTTACTGGTACTTTCACACACACCTAAAGCAATAGTAGTACATACACCATACTCCAGCAGTGCAGCTTCTTTAAAAACACACACAAGACCAAGTTGTGCACTAAAGGGACTGAGAAGAATAGTATTTCACTTCATTGGACGACAGCCGTTTTTATCAGTTTCCTATTACAGGGAAGAAACTGAACAAAATAATACAACACACTTTCTCGTATAAATTACATACTACACTCAATAGAATGACTATGTGTATAATGTACCCGTCTACCTATGCAGATACGTACGTGTAAACTACCTAAGAACATCCGCAGGCTTTTTGTGATTTGTCAGGCCATAAGAATCGTAGATACAAACGGCTTTTCTTTCACTTGCTAGGCTTACTTATATAGCCTATGGTGAAATGGGAGTACTTATTTGTGTATTATTCAATGTGATGTGTTCTTAGATGAAGAAACGGACAAATAAAGACAAACTCTGAATGAGCACATGTATTTATTCAATTCAACCCATCAGCCTCTTTACAAGTCCGAAGAAATGCTCTTGAAAAACTATACTACACCTTTTTGAGTCTTGACATTCAAAAGAATTACCACTATGTAGGCTTCTGACTTGAAGTATAATACATGTAAGTATTATGGCTTCCTTCTTCTGACAAATAAGACTTTTTTTATTCACGTGTTTTCTTTTCTAGCCAAGTCAAATTTTCTAAACATTTCTACTACAAAACAGTTAAAACTATCTACTCTACTTTTGACACAGGAGCACATGGCTTCTATTGACTTGACACATTATCGATCAATATTGTACAATTTTAATATGTTGCCCTTTTCAGTTTCCATCCTACAGATTTGACCCATGAAATAAGGAGTTTCTTAGAATAAATATATTGTAATAGTGTTGCATGCGACCTTTAACGAAGGGATTACGATGATTATTAAGGCAATAACTACAAGAAAGGTAATGAGCAGGTGAGTTTTGTTGTTGTGATGTGATTGCAGATGTGCGTCACATTTTTACAAACATCGAATGTACACATCAATCAAGAAAAGGTTCCCAGAGCTCGTAAATACTTTTACTACACATGTTACATGTGAATAACAGAACAATGAGTAACCCGAAAAGTCATTCATACATACATCGCATTAAAAGAGGGGAACATGAAATCTTACATTTCAACCTGGCAATAATTGTGTTGTACATTGTACGCATTCTTAGATAAGGTTGCAACCTACAAGCAAGTGAGGTACACGAACAACAATACAATTTGCTTTCAAAAAAGGGAAGAAATCAATTTCACAATGAAGAAACTGCCAAACGTAATGAATATACTTGTTTAGTAAAGTAAGTATGAATGACGCACATGAAATAAAGTAAGGCGTAATTTTTCGTAATATTTTGTCTTTACTTGGAATCACAGGAGCAAAACATGAAGCCAACTCTAATTAGGATTTCTGAGATAATGGCAAAGTAGAGTACAACTGTTTCTGACGGAAACTGAACAGAAAATTGCATCTGTGAGAAAGAACGGACAAAGCTACAAAATTTAGGTGACAAAGCTCAAGTGGAAAATGATGAGAAAGGGATGACAGCTGGAATAATGATGCGATGGCAAATGTGACCTCTAAAAGAAAATCATCTTTGGCAGCAAAAACGTGTTCCAAGAGGAAATGACTGTATAAGCAACATCCGTGTGTGTGTTGTATTTTGTACTGTGAATGTAATACTAGCATTATCTTCTCATGAAGTCATAATGATGATGTCCACCTCTCTCTGTGAATTTCATGACACAGGCAAAATACTACGAGGGGGAGAACTGTGTCTGTGTGTGTGAGGACACAAAATGTACAATAATATTATTATTATGATGACAACACGGACAGAAAGACAGAGAGGACTCACTGCATGTAATATGATACTGTTTGTTAAATTATGCTCACGAACATTATGACCATGAATACAATACATTCGGCTAAGGTTAAAAACACTACGTATGCGGATTTATAACTAAACTACATACTCTACCTACCTATACAAGAAGAATACAAAAGCAAAGGCAAAAGTACCTTCATATATCTACAGTAGTACATCTCTTAGAAGATAGACACGTTTTACTTTCCGTATTGTATAATCAGTACCTTCTGCTTTGCTTAATATGCACTGTTAGTTAAAGCATACCCCTCCTGTAAGTATAACATAATACACTTACAAGTACAATCTCTTAGGCAAAGGTTATTTTATAACGAATTATTTCTCAAATTAGGTACAGTACATAATGTCTAGTCGTGAAAGGTCTGTCAGTTTACTTTTATACCTTGATGTTATATGGTTTTCTTTCCTGATACACAATACACAGATCCACACAGGTTTGTAGTGTACAGTGTAGAGTATATTTCGCATCTGTCATACCTAGAAACCCAAAGAACCGCAGAATCCGAAGAAAAGAACAGTCATTACTGAAGCCCAGCTAGGAAAGCGTCTAGTAAGGAATAATACGTTAAAATGGAGCACATCTAATAGAGCACTGATTATCACCGCCGGATATTAAAGGCAATAAGGCTGAGAGAATCCTTATTCTTCCCACTCTCTCTCTCTAAGAAAAGTCACCTTTATGTATAACGTAGGGAATTTCGGTTACATTATATTTTGTACATACGGCAGTCAGGCACATAATGTAGACTTGTTTAGCAGTAAGTGAGTAGATTCGTAGAGATTGAAGCTGAATAGACTCACTCACATGCCATCATCATCATTATTCTAATGTTCTACAGAGAAAAAGTGCAAGGTAGATTTGTAATCGTAGCAACATCATCATTATACATTATGACGTTCACACTTTACTTATAAAACACATTACACATACACATACAGCACCTATATGATAATTAAACGCTTACATTTGTGTATACATCGGCATGGATATATAAGTAGCTCGTAGCTCTGTATTTTAGGCTAAATGCTCTTGTTGTGTATCTTTGAAACTAGAATTGCATGCGATGTGATGGTTCAGGTTGCCATTAAGCTTCGTCGTAAAGGACAATGAGTAAATAGCTGATTGTGCGTGGATGAAATGATGATTCTGAATTACGCCTCAATCTGTTATGTTATAATCTTCTTACGTGCATTTTAGTTAAAGACGTACGTACGTAGGTATTTCAATTGTGTACTTACATAGTTTAGTAAGTATATAGTATGCAATAAAACAACAGGAGCAGCACACTTGATAACATTCTCTCTCGTTCGTTCCTTCTCGTCGTCTTCGTCGTTATGTTGTAGCTTGTTGTTTTTGTTTTCTCATTTTACATTTACATCGCCTGATTCAACTGAATTGAAACTTCAATTCATGATTTAAAAACTTTTCTTATTGCTCTGCTTGCTGTTCGATGCTGCAGACGACTACTTACAAGAAAGAAAAAAATTAAGGCAAAGCTCATTTGAATTGAACAGAAAAGAATGGCCTGAACTAATCATGAGTGTGCCCAAAGTAAAGACTTTGCTGTGCTGCTCCTACATTATTCTAGTAATAGCAGTACTAGCTCTGCCTCTGGAAATGAATAGATAGGTACACAATACAGATACAATGCACACATACACAGATACAAAATACCTACAATATACTTACATTTTATTCGTACCTTGTAGTACCTACCTACTTTTACACAATATGGAGATGAAGCCAAACACTATAGACACTACTAGATGTATATAAAATATACACAAGAGATATTTCTTTTGACGTAGGTATATAAAATATCTGCAGGTACCTATTGGTTTGGTATCTATAAAATAGGTACGTACGTGTACGTACATTCCTGAATGTATGTAATGTATTTAATGTGCTATCCATAAGTGCGTTGCGTACGAACGTACGACGAACATCATCTGCACTACTACTACATACTACTACTACAAGACAAACAATAGAGCAACCCAAGTTTTTCAATGGTAAAGTTACTACGGCAAATTAACGCTAACACTTAAGAAGAACAGATAAGAACAATTAGACTAAGAAGCTGAAGGAAGAAAGACGAGGACGAGAATTTGTCTTGTCTTGTATGTAGCATGTACTTGTTCTTCTGTATATGTATTTACCTAAGTAGTGCTAGTATATAGAATGTACATACGTACTACTTTACAAATAACCACTACTGCACCACTAACTATGGTAAGTAGGTACACACAGATATTTTATATGTGAATATAAATGCATCTGTGGTATATACACATACATACCTATGGTCCCAAGGTGTCTATACGAAAGTTATACAATACTACTACGCGAAAGATGCTATCTTTACATAAAAGTGTATAATATAAATGATAATAGAACTACGGAGCTTATATTAGTATGACTATTACACATACACACACTCTTTCAAAGAGAGAGAGAGACACTAAGTAAGTAAGTAAAGTAAGTACAACTAATGTTGTACTAAAGTAAAGTTAAGGTAAAGCAAAGTGTATAAGACAAGGTAATGTAAGTATGAATAATGTGTGTATAGAGATTGGAGAATTTGAGAAGACGTTGGATGCTGCGGGATACTCGAGAGGAGGATAGGATAGAGAGGATAGCTATGCGATGCTGTGGCTGGGATGGGAGTGTGAGAGGAGGAAAAAAATAGAAGAAACTGGATGAAAGAACATGTGATCGAGAAACTTTTTTCATTCATAAAATATAACAGCAGTCCACCTTCGCGTAGACTCGCCATTCGCAGGTACACACACAACCGAACAACACATCATTATCATCTTCAGCATCGTCCCAGTCTTTTTCGTAGTCATTCGACCACTCTCCTCCTGCCTGGCCAAGCTAAGATACATTTACAACAGCAGTATAATACTAATACACTACAAATCTCAGCTCGTCTGTCGCTGATCGCCTCTTCTTTCCTTCAACTCCACTTACACTTCTGCTCCAACACTCACTCACATACAACTCCAACATAACACACCTTCACATTACTACAAACTACCATTTTCAAAGCTATTATTCCTAGTTAGTATAATACTACTACAAGAAATTCATTCATAGACTGATAGCGTCTTGGCTCTCCAGTACAATATACATAACGTACCCAGTGCGGAGTGGACAACACAATTTACACAGCAGACCTTTTAAGTACACCAGAAAACAGAAGGTATATTATTACTACAGACATTAATAGCAGAGTATTTCACGCACGTTGCTTCTGTGCTGATTGTTCTGGCTCTATATATACCGATACATGTATAGAGGAGAATAATAGCTGGAGACGGCGCAGGTAGTAAGACAGATAGCAAAAGGTGCACACATTAAAAGTGTCGAGCGGAAATTGAATCTAAGAAAAGAGGAAGAAGAAGAAGCAGAAGAAAAGTCTCGACAGAAATCTACACAACGGTTCCCTTTCCTCTTCTACTTCTTAAGAACAGAGGAAATTATCACAAGGAAAAGCTGCAGAAGAAAAGAAACAGCCGTATAGCTTTGTTTTGTGTTGGCACAGCTTCCAAACACTAATAGTCTACCTGGCTCAGAGTTTTTGGTTCGTCTGCCAGGCTCCTGTTTGTATAGGAACTGCTATTAGTATATGAACCAGTAATACAAAACACAGTGGACTGCTGTGCTGGTCCATTTCGGACAATCATCTTCTGCCACCATTAACTACTTACTAAATACTAGCACTATTCCCATTAACAACTCCAGCAACAGACTCTTTCAATAATTCTATTTCCTCTCTCTGTTGTGTGCATTTATTTACTACGTACGTATAACACACAACAGTTTTACTCGTCTATACACACACTACGAGGCAAAACCTACCTAAACCTTATTGTCGTCTCCTTACTTACATATACATTACTTATACTTTCCTCATACTCGCCCACCTTTCCGCTCCATCGTCCTTTTCCCTTTGCTTCCTTTTCATTTACGGTTTTACAATACATTTCCACTACACACTCCACTTTACTACCTACATTACTATTATACTCAAAGAGTACATATGGGCAGCGACCCTTAGCCTGCCTTGCCACAGCACAAAAAAAGTTAAGTACCTCTCTGAGTGAGTAGTACTGGTAGTCACACAACTAAGACTACTTTAAGTATATAATATCCATCCATACCCGTATTACTAATACTTGTATACAAAAAATCTAATCCAAGCCAAAAGTATATAGACTACTACGATTTACTACAGCAATGTACAGTATACACCTTCCTCTTTTTTGAAAGCAGTCATACTCATAATACACAGAGATAGCTAATAGCTATATAGTGATAGCCATGCAGTGAGTTTTGCTGAGTAAAGATTTAGTGGTATATAATACAGGAGCATAGTAGTTGGACTTGAGTCAGAGAGTTCTTATTCTTTGTGAAAGACTCGACATTAGACAAAGTTGAGTCTGGGTTGGACTCGGACGTACACAGCTACCTGTAATACAACAACTACTACTACTACTAGCGTGTGGAGAGTGATCATCATCATAGAAACACAGATTAGACCGAGAGAGAAGAAGAAGAGTGTGTGAGGATCCTAGTACAAGAATATAAGATAGGATTTGTTAGTGAAAGAAGACTTTGTGCAACAGTACTTGGGTTGGGTGCTCCTCTATTATAAAAGTAAGTGCAACTGCTGCTGGCGCTCCTGAGTCTTCTGCTCCACCACCATACCACCACACCGCATCACTACATAATAACTACAACCACCACCACCAAAGTCAAAGTGGACAAACACACCTTAAAATTTTACTACACTCATTCATGCTGAGCTGAAGAGCTCACAGTGAGTAACTGGCAGTCACAGTCGTCCGGGCTGCGTTCAATTCATAAAGAAATATAAGTACAAGCACAATACTTAGTTACAAAGAGAGAACAAGAGAATTACTACAAGTCTCGTGTGTTGTAAGAAGAATACAGCAACAAGAAGACTCACTGAGAGTAAGACTCAAGAAGAAGAGCATCTCTCTCACAACACAACACAACAGACAATAACAAAAACCCGAATCTACATACTACATACGATACATACATAGAAAATAGTTGTATATGTACAAGTACATTACATATACACATTCACTTATCAACTTACTTGCGGCTGGTTTGGTTGTTGTGTATGAGTGTATGTGTGTGTTGTAAAAGTATTCAGAGTTCTACTACTACTTACTAGCTGAAGAGTATTTATTGTGCACGATCAAACGGACACACAGAGAACAACTGAAAGTAATGTAAAGTATTATCAGTAAGTGAGTGCCGGCATTCTTATTACGGTCGTCTCGTCGTGTTCTTCGCACACCAGCTTCAGTTGTAAATGTGGATAAGATCAGAGCAGAGCACGTGGCTGTAGCCAACCTTAACAAACAAATTCCTCCACTACATTACTATACATTACCACTACAATCATCAGATTATATATTCTTCTTCGTATAAGTCTCCTTCTTATACACAGTCTCAATTCAACTCAACTCTCTTTCCACAATAAACTTATACTTGTATACGTAGTATGCTGTTGTACCTACATAAGTGAACATAGCAAGAAGTACTCTATTGAATATTATTATCATAATATCGCCACCACAGAAGAAGAGCCTTACCTTACTTTACCTTATAAGTGTATTGAATTACATTACATTACATTTCCTTTCATCACATTAATATTCATTGGAATTTTTATTGCACATTCCATTCCTTCTTCTTCATCTTGTTGTGCTGTGCTGTTTCTACAGACGTGTGTACTACATACATACATACCTTGCAACGACTATAATATATACGTAGTAAAAAGTGAGACACGATTCAGTTTCTACAAGTATGTAACCATTTTTTCCCATACATACGTTCAGACTCAGAGTCAGAAGAACATCCATTATATTACATAACGCAACAACCACAAAGTTCCACAGAGCTACACAGTGAGATTCCATGCTTTATTATAATACACACGGGAAAGAAAGCAAATGAGACGAAAAAACTTTGGCTGGGGATACGTGCATCGCGTTATTATTATTACTGAGAGAGGAGGACTATGTAATAACATTCTGCTAACATTCCTTTGAAATCATATTATTTACCAGTTTTTTACTCTTTACTGTATTATTTGTGCACTCGAACAGTTTTACTACACTAAGCTACGAGTGCAGTTCTACATACAGAAATCTCTCGAGACGTTTTTGCGTTGGTTTAATTTAATACAATAAGAAAGTGTTTGTTGATTTGACAAATTGTCAATTACTGCTACTACTACTGGGGGTATAGTAGTGGTTTGTTTGTACGAACACACATCTGATATTTTTGACTTGTTCCACTTGAAATTAGAATGGACACACAATGAGTTTGTTTTTCGAACGAAGCGTAGTGAGCAATACTAATAAGACTTATCGGTTCATTTCCGCATGTACAATATTTTTCCTCGCCCATCTACAACCGTACATTGGGACGACTACCGCATTTCATCTCCTTCACCATACCGGCAGTACAAACCTACCTTACAGAATAATCTACGCTAACGGGGTAAGTCATTAAGAATTCAATTTCATCAACATATTTTTACTTGTACTTGCTACACCTACATAATATAATTTAGCCCCACACTAGTATACAATATATCTACCAATATATCCTCTGTAAGTAACCCCGCAGGTACTTACATAGAAGAACAATAATTACATATACACATGAAAGCTTGTATATTATACTACAGTTCAAATGTGCTTGTAATAGTAAATTAGTACACATGTATGTATACATTGAAATGCTAAACATTACTTTTAATTCACAGAGTCAATATAAAATACCTACTTTGTGTATGAACTAACAGATAAGTATAGTAAGCAAAGCAGTAGCAGCACCCATCAAATAATTACTCTTGTCAGAAGTATTTGGTTTGTACATAGTAGCTGTAAAGCGATCTTATTACTTTTGTGTGTGATTTCACCATATAAAACTCCAACGCATAGGATTCTTCTTAGGTACAGTACATTACATACCACTATATACCTACACATTACACACACATGTATTTTCATGATCATATACAATTATCGATATCAATAATATCGTACACGTTATAAAATATACCTTTTTGTTGCTTGACAGTTACAGAGTCAACATGAATTGTATGTTTGCTTTAAAGAAATCCTTTTAAATGGCTCGATATAAGTATTTACCTCAGCATACAATACACATTGTTTATTTAATATTATATAGTAGGAGAGGGTAGGATGGATGTAATGCAGAATTGCAGGCTATGGTTACATTTGACTACATAGTTGCACACAAGAATGGTAAATTATTGTAAGATTTCATGCAAGCCAGTTAAGAGTTAATTCATCGAGGCACCTATAAAATATACACAAGTAGTTTCATCAAGTATTAACTGTAATAAGTTTTCCAAACTGGTTTGCTGCCAATCTACTATTGACTTTGTATAACTTTCAATTAATTTTAGCAGACTGTGATAGAATTGATAGCAAAGTACACATAAGCAACACATATACATACATTCATACATACGTGTATATAGTAATTATGCAATTAAGCCATCCAGATTTATAAATTCTAACGGATTTTCATATGATTGATCCTTATGAGATTGACGTTATAGGTTAAGGTGCATGGTAGTTAGTTTAGTGCGAGGTGAAGTAAAAAATAATAGAGTTAATTAATATACGTATAGCTGTAATTTCAAACACATGTGTGTGGAAACTACGAACACGAATATGAATTACCAAGGTATAATTAACGACAAGGAGACACAGTGTTAGTTCACAGCTCACGTCTTCCTTTAGTTCAATGTAGTGGTGTGGTGTGATGATGGATTATAGCTACAAGCACAAATAATAATATAGGCATGCCTAGCTACTTTTACCAACATGCCTATTGATTTCAGTTAAACATAAACAAAGATTTATATTATGGAAATGTGACTGATTGTGAGTGACCTTTAGAACCTAAGTTATACTTATAATATTTTATGCGCAAGTAGTTTCATTTCATCCTTCATAAACTTTTAGAAGTGTAACGCTCAAAGGTGATTTTGATCAATCATAGCTTCCTAGTCACATTAAAGGTCAAAATGCATAGCAATAAAGATTTCAAAAACAAAATCAATAGCTTTTAGTTCAGCTGCACTGTAGTACGGTTCAATTACCTTACTAATTCTAATTACAGATACCAATACAAAGCTAAGGTAGTGATAAAGCAGCAGAATGCAATTATTAACTTTTACTCTGTAAACAGATAACTAACAATATCATTAAAAAGGATCAGTAAAGTTTTAAATAAAGAGTTCATGAACCCATCGTATCACTCACAAGACGCAACTATACATCCTGTTTTCCCAGTCGGAGTAAAATAACAAAATGTAGAAATACTTTATGAATCACAAAGTAAATTGCTTAAGATTGGATAAAAATGTCAATGCCATATTAAAAACATACAGGAATATAATAAATCAATCAAGACAAATAATACATATATTATTCTAAGAATTCAATATCATACGATACTTTAACGATTTACATGACAGCAACAAATGTCAACGTCCGCTTAATTTGATAAAATCAGAAGCACTAATGACAAAATATTTCTATTGAATTTCAGATGACGGAGTCTACGTTACCTGAGTGTGGGAAAATGTCAGTATGTAACAAAGTAGACACTTATGACAAGCCATGGATTGAAAAACAATGCAAATGCCCAGCTAGTACACCTACATGCTCCAGTTCTATCCTACCAAATGATGGGCATACTGTCACCGACAAAACCCGCCATTATAAAGTAAGTCTTTAGTCTTATTAGGATATTGTTACTTCCCCTTCATCTAAATTTTCAGGAATTTCTTCAAAAGAAAATGCAAAATCATACATATAACTTATTAATTGAATTGCTAATCTTCTCAATAGCTTTGCGAGCCAGTAAGGAAGTTGCCAAAATGTCGTTACTTTCGTGATATAACTTGGACCCTGGTCACCAAACGGGACAATCTCACCCAACAAATAGTCCATTGTCAATGTCCAAAGGATTCTGTTGCTTACATGATCAAGCGACAGGCATATACCACAGATGACAATGAAGTCGGTTTCAAATACTCATTCGCATGTTCCCCTCAAAGTGTAAGTAACCAGCAAATGCAGTTTTTCTCAATTGTTTATTCATGTCTCAAACGGGTAACATGTTTCTAACTGGCTAATTTTGTTTATAGCGTGTCCTATGTCAAAGAAAAGAGCCTTGCAAGCTTTTTACAGTCAAAAGAAGAACGAATGTGACGGAAGTCAATACAAGTACACTTTGCCAGTGCCCACGTGGATTTCAGTGTCCAAGTCACCATACAGACACAGGTGTGATTGCCGGAAAATTCTACCCGGAAAATTTATTACGAACATTCTCTGGTTATTGCGTATAGTACTTGTTTGAGAGTCTGTACCTACATATACCTTCATACCTACATGATATATAAAATTCCTAACGCGTATAAACTTTAATGAATGTATACCTACTTTGTACATTATTATTAAGGATCCTGTATTTAAGTATACAACTACTGCATTCCAATAATTGTTTAAAGCTTCAAGAAATAATACATGACTGAAATTCCTTAGCTGTAAGGTAATTAGCTTTTGACACACAATCACATATAAACAAACACACTACGACATTTTATAATTTTACAATTAGCCATATTATATAGGTAGTAGCTATACTTTAAAATTAACGCTGTAGCTCCTGCATACAAGACACAAGTACTTACAAGTGTCTTGTGCACTTAATTTATGTCATTATAGAAATGAATTCGGTTTAGTTGTTATATGTATTTAATATTTACAATTGATATTATGTGTACCAATGTCCTTTAAACATGTGTTTACGTGGACCGTTTAATATTTAATAGAGATAACGTTGTTTTACTTGCTACTACAGAAATCCTACAATCAACACAAATGAAACTATGTTAGTTAGTTATAGTAATAACTATACACAAGGTGGATAAAATAATTTCTGGTGAGAAATGAACAATCATTATTATGTAAACAGTGAACGACGAGCCATCAAAGTACAATCACAAACTAACACAAACAATACAATCATATCATATTATTATTCACACTGATGACAATGTATTATATTTATACTGTTATAAAAATGAATACACACACGTATTCAGCGAATAGTCACATTCCCATATTATTTATGTACTAGCAGATAAGTTGTTTAGTAAATATTAGTAATTTAAGTCATCATGAGAATGAAATGAGAATAGACTACTATCAAAAGTGTAATACTTTAAGAGAAATGTTATAATGTAAGTATAGATAATTAGTTTAACGATACACTTACAGTTTTAAATATTATAGTGTAGCTTTAGTACGTATAGATATAATGACATAAATTATTATCCGATCTACATTAATAAAACACAGAAATGACAATCATTTCCCCTTAATTTTGAGTGTCAACCAATAATGCACTTCTTCAACGTGCATGCTCCGTTTGTTACTAAAATATTCATTCATAATAATATTCATTCAATCAGGCAACTAAATTATTTTGAAAGAATTTTAGATATTGAGGCTGCTAAACGTACGCTAAAGCTACGGCAAGCCAAAAGAGTTCCATAGAGAAGCTTAATTAGATATGTATTGGAAAATGACATTTACATAATATGCATATTACATGCGTAGTAACATCTAACATGAACTACCCTTACGATGCAACCACTTAATCTGACGCTTCATATTTTACAACAAAATTAAATCACATATACTTGATATGTATTACATTTTATTCTCTGCATCCCCCATTTAGTTTAATTGCATGCTTACTATGATCGAATACGACTAGATACAGCTGATTGAAGTTATTTTAAGTGTATATCCAATACGGTTGGTTTACATGCTAATAATAAATACCTACTGCAGCCGTTTAATCCGATAAAACTTATGCATTATGATTTTAGTTTCATACACCTTTTAAAGTCTAATTAAATGAAATAGCTACATTTATCCATTCTTAAAATTAAACCGATCATTTGTGAATTAATTACCTATTAATTGTTCTCAACCGGTATCAAGTCTCACGTTTGCACCGCATGCATCTTCAAATACTAGCCTGCCCAGTTCAGTATGAGTGAGAGGTATGCATCTGAATTTGACTTTAGCATTGGGAAACAAGATTCATTGAAGGCTTAGCTTTGGAGTGAGCACTCTCTGCCGCATACCTGTAAAACTCATGCGAGGTAGCTAAACAAGTGCTTGTAACACCTTTAGGCTTTCTCGGCAGGTACAGACTGTGCAGTGTACAATATTGGCCAACTACTTTTTTGAAATAATATATTACGTACTTGGTACTTCAATTATTACTATAGTTCAACATTCTATATTATCTTTAAAAGCAATATGCGTCCATTATAAAAATGATCAATATTTTTCAGTAAATTTTCTTCCCATTATTAAAATTAATATCGCTGGTAAACGCTTTTCATTGTAATTTAAATCGGATATATTTAATTTTAATTGAAACAAAACAGATCTCTTGTGTGCTACGGATTTTAATTTATTATAATCTATTGAATATTAATATTTAATTGAAAATAAAACAAAGCAGGTGATGTGATCCACTATTGGTATATTCAATCAACAGAGGCTCAAGCAATTACTTAACTTTTAAAATACTGCTTCATAGGTAGTACTTAACATGTGAGTACCTATTAGTATACCTACTGCATCCTGCATCTTATTCAACCGGTTAAGGACCCTAATTTTTTATGTAACATATTTTACACTCTAGTATGCAAGTCTGTATATAGAAAGTCACTTTTTGTAAAAAATATTATGTGAAATGGTGCACTAAAATGGTATCAGTCAAGTTGCATTCATTGATTACATAGTGATGGAAATTAGGTGTCAGATTATAATAGCATAGTAGATAGGTAGCTTAAGTAATAATACTCATGGACCAAATCATTATCATTTTTTGAATGTGAGAGAGCATGCAACAATAAAAGCATTATACTAATCAATCTAACTAACATTTTAACTGTGAAAATACATAATAGCTTAGATTTTCCATTTAATCAAGGGATTCATTTGCCAAGCGTTAAAAGCGGAAGACAAGCATGAAGCACTCAGTTTACAAAGACCAGACGAAAATAATATTCTTCGCCTACTGCTTTAGTGCAAAATAGATATATACAGATATCACATTCTTACAATTGTTGCGGACATTACACTTTTTTGTACCGACAAATGACTGACCATGACCATGACATGAAGAGAAGATGTCTAATTTTTATACCGATACTTTTATGACTACATATCTAGTATGGTACTATGTGTCTCAAGTAAAAAACTTTCACACAGGAGATGCATAAATGAGCAATTCTCATTATTATGTTGTCAGCAACACAAACTAATTTTTATGCACGTAGTGTAAGCATTCTGAAGTATGAATAAAATTTAAATTACTAAATATACCTACCTAATTTCTATGTACTGAACCTATACATTAGGCTTAACATTCCTCCCATAAAATAAACGTCCATTGCTACACAATGTAAATATCCCAGCATTTTGGTAATGAGTAAAGCATCATTTAGCTTCAATTTTTGATATTCCTCTAAGGGAAATAACTTTTTCATAAAAAACTAATCAATATAGGGGAAAAGGACGAAAAAAGTATTTTCTTAGGTATATAGTAGGGGATTTTGATTAATTACAGAAAATGTAAATGAGATTTTAGTTCTAACTAAGAGCCGTGCTCCCAGAAAGAGACAAGATGAGTGTGAAGATCTTGCGAATGGTTAATTCAATGCAATTTTGCAACCAATATTGTTTAGAGATGTAGAGTAGGTATTTAAGACGTGTGCAAGGAGCATATGTGATGTATCCTTAATTTTAAAGCAAATGTCACGTACATTATTTCTCTCATGTTCCAACAAAAAAACACTTTAACTCGCAAAATCTGTATCAAAAGCATGTTCCCTTACTTTAAGCATTCTTAAACTGCTAGTGGATATATTGCTTGTCCTTTATTTTGCCTCTCTGCGTGCTCTCAACTTGGAGTTCTATATGAGCACTACAACAATAGGGGAGAACAAAAGATTCACACTCTGATGGAACACTCCCGTTTGTTGTTGTGTTGGCAAGAGTTTAGATCAGTCGACATTCGCCATGCTCCCAATCAGATCAACAATTGAAAATCACACTCACACACACTGATTTACAAGCAGAAATAAATTTCAGCGAAAAACATTTACCTACTACTATACATTTACTTGGATTAAATCTATTTCATCACAAAACATTAATTCTGGAATCCATGCAAGCTCTATTTAACCTTAGCCATTCCAAATCATATTTCATCATCGTTTCTTCACCATTATCAGCTGCTGCAATTTTATTGCCTTTGTCCCTACTAACAATAAGTAAGCATTAAACACCTTTGTAGAACTTGGTCACACCAAATACTAAAAATATTTAATATTCCAATTCAACCAACCAAAAAACTAGTCTAGTCTGAGAATAGTGAAGTTAGTAAAATACTTAGGACGTGTTTTAAAAAAAGTACAATGTTGCAATTGCAGATGCAATAGAAAAAACTGTGTCTCGTAGTAGCGATGCACATTGATCTTGTGATCTTTCTCATTTTATTGCCTACATACATCATTAAAGAAATAATAATACTAATGTGGTGTGCATTGAACGAAGCTGAGAACGTGTCATTGTGTAGGTGTCTTGTAATGTACATGTAATGTAGTATATCATTGATTCACACAGTAAAAGCCATCTATATGACACAGTCTAATAGCAATCGTTATGCACTACACTGTATTTAATGGCGACATTGTCGAAGAATTACGATTTTATTACTGTTTTGCACTGTTTTCTTGTTTTACTTGGCAAATGCATCTTGAAATTGCACTCATTGTGCATACAATGCAGAAAACTAAATGTAAGTCAAGGGTAATAAATTAATGCACTTTACGATTCCTACTTCTTAGTATTTAAGTAATTACACTAGTTTCAAAGAAAAATATTACAATAAAATTGAAATCTGTGTCTATACAATAATTACACGCTATTGTGGAATTGCAGCATGTAAGATCTGAGAGCTAAATGCACATTGTTTACTCGAATATATATCATATGCAGAAACAGCTTTAGGTGATGGAATGAATGAAGAAGAAGGAGTCAAGGCAAGTTAACGAGTTGACGAAAAAATGAATGAATGATGAGAATCAGACTATAATATGTTGGAAGATTATTTTTTCTTCCATATCATAATACTACTACACTACAGAACTAATACTTTGCATTATTATTTGTACGTGCATGGCGAAGAACCAGTTGTAATTGTAGCAGAGATCTGCCTATTCTATATGTGTAAGAAATAATCGCGCCGTGACTCTGGGATTATTAGTGCTTACAGTTAATGGATAGCCATATTGTGGTTTGGTTATTATTCCAACTTATATTCGCATACTTTTATGCGTATATAAAATATTTAACAACTTATTCGAGCGTTATTAAGAATTTATAGCACACTAGCATACAAAAGCCTTTAAACGTAGGTATATTTAATTATATTATAGGCAATATATATTATATATAAAGATTATATTATTATAGAGCATAAGATGTTATGTTGGATTGTTGGATTTTACTTTCATCTTAAGTATCTCGTCCACTCATTCACGCATCATTAGGAATATCTCTGTGCATCATAATTGACTGTGAGTTTAAATGCATCATCACTTTAGTGGCGAAACTAAAGAAAACGAGATGACAATTAACTAACAAAGTTGTTAGCAGAATTTTTATAAAAATTACGGAAATAGTGAAAGCAGACTTCATCACTTCTTTTTCTTCGGAGCTATAATAATATGCAACTATAGCTATGTACATGTAGTATGTGTGCATGCACTTTAAAAGTATTTACTTGTACAAGTAGAAACTTGACGACACGTGTTCGACAGATCAACTTTCATTTAACACAGAGATTGCTCCAAGATAAAGATAAAACACAAGAGCTGTTCTGATGCTTGCACATTTTCTTTGAAAAAATAAACTTTGTGGGTTGATTTGACTTGAAAGTAGTCGCATTTGATTGCCCACAACACTTATAACAATTAATGATAGTTTTGAGTGACAGATGACGATAATTTAACGAAAGTATGTGTGCAAAATAGAAACTGCATTGAAAAACAATAAAACAATTGCATGTGACGAGATTTCATATTTCATACGTGGTACTAGACTATATAATAATAATTTGAAAATGTAAAAAGTATATGAAACATGTCTTGCTTAAATGAGCTTTTGAAACATTGGGCTTGCAGGTAAAAACTTGGAGGTGATTTAAGTCTTATTCTCTTTACATCAAATCCTACACATAATTCCACATTCCTTATAGCAACCCATACGGCTACGTACGTATGGCATGGCTATATAATGGATCTTTGAGTTAACCAACAAAAACGATACAAGAGCATAATATGTGAAAGAGAAAAGTGTTAAATGAGCCACAGCAACGTTCTTACATTGAAAACGATTGTATCCGCTACATCAACAGAACTTTAAACTTGACCTAGAAGACATTGGAAAACATTAGCTGTAAAAGCATAACTGATTTTCTTCAAAGGTCAACTCAAAAAATATTTGAATACCTGCACATGCAAAAGTAATGGTAAAACACATGCACATGTCTTATTTTTACTATAATTAAGTATTAGTCTTTTAGAGAGTTTTTATTTGCTTTTAGTCACCATTGTCGTTGCATTAACAATGGTGCACGAAAAGTCATTTGACAATAAGTAATCTTAAACCCTTATTTGTGCAATATGCACTGCATTTACTACATGCAAGCACATGCACATGATGTGACTGCCTTTTAAAGCTTCTTAAAAAAGAAAACTTGCCCAAGATTTTTTTCTTCGAAACTAAAAGGTGACATCTACAAAAACTCTGATTCTATAGCATGTACTTGTTAGTAAATCCTCGTTTTGTAGAGGTACTTGCTATTTTTACCGCTACTAACAACTAACAAGAGTCTATAAAAGCATAGCTATAGGCCTTTGATGCATAAAGTAATATGGATTATTTATAGAATAGTACTATGCACACTTATTGCAGAAAATAATTCATGAATGAAAAATAGCAACTGCTGAGAGTAACTATGTACATGTAAATATTATACTCCCGGTTTCATGATCATTGTACAGGAATTCAAGAATTGGCAATAAAATCTGTGGCGAACAAAGAAAACTGTTTGTATCGTGATTGAAGAATAATATTTTATTTTTAGCAAAACAAAACCCCATGCAACGATAACGACCATTACTACTACTGCTTTAAAATAGTCCCCTTTATAATGTACAGATTTAAGTATCAACATATTTTATCTATAAAACCATTATGCAGAGGAGTATACAGTTTCAAAACATTAACTTCACGATACCTATTAACAATTAATTTCAGCACTTTTTGTGTGTGTTGTACTTATAGCCTATGCATGTATTGCCATATTTTATGGTTATTGAACTTGGAATATCTATTAAAATAAAATATTGCATCCTACATTACATTGCATAAACGTGCAGTATGTATATTGGTGTTAATCTACTAATTAAATAGTTATGTAAAGGTATGCAAAAATGCTATTTTTATAGTTGAATATAAAAATCTCAAAAATGACAGTAGCAGTAGCACACATATTATATGGTTGTACAATAGTCAACATTTATGTAAATGGTTACTGCGTACACAGATGCTTAAAACAAAGTGTAAACAAACTAAAGCTGTAAATCGATGCATCGGAAAGCGTTTATCGATACGATACGTTGTCGATACGATACGTTGTCGATACGATACGTT
>JAQFYB010002486.1:0-24238 GCA_034694085.1 Pogonognathellus longicornis
TGAATTGAATTTTATTGTGATCGATGATGATAAATATTGATCAATAAAGACCTACTACTACTACTACTACTACTACATACATTTCTAATATCTGGAAGTATTAATGCATTTTATTGTCCATTTGTGTCTATAAGTATCTGTAAGGCATCAGTAGGGCTACTAAATACTACATTGATATGAAAACAGGGTAGTTTAGTATTCGTGAAATGTGTGTGCACCAGTAATGTTATACGTGGGGTCCTATGTGCTGTGAATGAGGACTACATAAGTGTCCATGTATATAGGAGTTTCTTTATTTGGTCAATAAATAAAAGAGGATCAATAATAGGAATCCTTTTGGTTGATATGCTGTAAGTACTCACACAATCACTATCAACAATATCACACTCCCTGTGAAAAGATATTGAATGTCGAGTCCAGAAGGGCTCTTCCTCCTCGTACATGTTCCTTTTTAGATACACAAGTCATACTACAAACTGCTAAACACCAGTGCATAGTTTTCCAGTATCTACTACTGCAAATATCTGTAGCATAGGACTGTACACAGTTTCTCTTCTGAGTTGGCTCCAGTTCTTCCTTTATTCGCCTTTACTACACACACCACCACCACCACCGTCATCGTCGTGCTTTGCCATTTACAATTTGGATGAATGTAGCGGCTCTGCCACCCGAGCAAGCCAAACCACACGGAAAGAAGGGGAAAGCAGAGAAAGAGAGAAAGCCAACACGAATTCCAGCTCCAGAACTCCAGAAGCTGCATTACACTACTACATCACAACTCACTACTACAAAGTTCCAGAGATACATTTCCTACACCAGCACTACAGATATTAGGCCACTAGTACTACATACAGACATACAGACAGACTCGACTCTCGACTGGAAGAATACTGGATATAATATATGTAGGTACATGTACATGCTCCTCTACTACTACATACTATGTAGTACTGGAGGAACTGGGAGAACTGGAGTGTATTGTATAATACTTTCTCTACAAAGTCGGCAGTCTCCGTTTAAGAAGACGTAAAGTTTGGAAACCCACTCAGCGACAGTGGATTTAACAGGAGGATGCGATTCGCATTCTTCTCAGTCCTCGCCAGAAATTCCTGGAGGTAACTTGGTTTAAACTTACCCTTGCTACTACTTCAATACTTCGACTTCGACTTGCTCGCTTCCAGCCAGCCAAATCAACCTTTATTTACTACTGGAAATAATAGTGTCGGCTATTATTAGTACAACTGTTACAGCAACTAAAGAAAAGCTCCAGACTGTTTTGTCAGTTAGTCAAAGTTAGTGAGTTGAGTACACAGAGTAGTAAGTGCTACAGGAGAAAATTCTTTGGTTCTTTTATTTATGTTGGTGATAATTTTCAGCAATTGGCATGTAATGAACTATGTGTCGGGTTCAATATTGAACGGTTTTTTGGACGGCAGACAAAGAGTTGTGTCAGTGTACGTGTCAGAACCCCAATTGTTACTTTAGTACTGCATTGATAAGTGGGTGCCAACATTTTTTTCGTCTCCAGCAAGAAAGAGAAGAAAGCTGGAGTCTTTATCTCTATTGTAGAATGTGTACTACTAACGCTGCAACTCTTGTACTTGTATGTATGTAGTAGACTGTATGTGTTGTGTTGTACTCCACTCGCCCGTCAAACTCACTCACTCTGTAAACTAAAAGCTTAGTAAAGAACGTAACAACTAACAACAAACATAGAACTGGGTGAAAAATACATTCCATACCTCTACGGTACTCGAACCAATAATGACTTGGTGTTGTTTCAAAGTATTATTACCGTGGTAGTGGACTGAACACTTTCAAAAGTTGAACAAAGCACTCCAAACTTTGTCCTGGAGAGTTTCACTTCGTTCTCGGCTTGTATTCCTTTGTATGTTATGCTTTGTGCCCTTTTGTAAGGGTATTGCATATTGTATGCAGTGTGTTCTAAGGGGGTCGTCCTGTTTTACTATACTGTACTGTTGCCCTAATTCTTTTTTTATTTGAATCAGCAAGACACAAACGTAATCCTTTAGTCAAAGATAACGATTCTTTTTCAGTTACATCCTACATTGAAAAGATTAATCTTCACTTTGTTCGTCTGAAAAGTTTCAGAAGGGACACATTGTTAGTGAGAACAACATCAATTTATAAAATGAAAGGTGAACGTAAGAACATTTGATTAAAACTTATAAAGTGGTGCAAATTGCAACAATAAAGAATACCTACTACATGACAAACACAATACTACAAAAGAACCATTACGTAACACAATATACCTTCTCAAAGCAGTGGTGAAAATAATTTCGTTCTCAAACTAAGGAAATTAACAAACATAAACAACGTGACAACAAAGGTGAGTCTGTTTTTATGTAATTCTTCATGCGAGTTCATGGGTAAACTTTTCTAGTTCATAGAATGCAAAATTTAGTGGCTTATTTTATTTTATAGTACAAGTGCATGGTACATAATATTATTCTATTCAAGTTCCATATGTAAATTGCATGCTACTGTAGAAAGAGAGATTTGGCCATAATATTTTTAAATATAAAACAAGTCGGACTTGGGAATAAAATTTTGAAATGTATAACATGTCGGGTTCGGGTAATATAAATTTAAATATCAAACATGTCGGGTTTGGGCATACTAAAATCTAAAACAGGTTAAGTCAGGGCATAAGATTTTAAAATGAAAAGCAGGTCGGGTTCGGGACAAGTTTCTTCGAATTTCTGTTTATGTCAGCCAAACTAAAAAACAATTAATACAAAGTCGTTATTCGTAAAGTTAAAATACAATGCAAAATATTTGTACATGGAAGTTTCATCTGTTTTTGTCATTTTCTGGCATTAATTAATTTTCGAGAGGGTAAGGGATTATATTTTCGGATTTTAAACGGGTTCTTCAGGTTGTGTCCCAAAAATAGACTTCACTCATACCTCTACTTATACTAAGTAGGCACTTACATCAAGGAGCTGAAAGGGTAAATATTTGAGTATAACGATTATTAGCAAACAAGTCTCAGTTAATTGCTTACATGCATTCAGTATACAAGTAAAGTTGCTGGAAGTCAAGTTCTGTGTCATTTATGTTGTGAGATAAATTAATCAAATCAAAATCAAACACAGCCAACCTAAGAACTAAGACCTCGAAAGACTAAATCAATAAACTTACCAATTTCCCCGTGCACAATATACTTTTACTAGTAGACTGCGAATGGCGTCCTTTAATAAAGTAACAATCATAATCAAAACTATTTCAAGGTTAACTACTTATGACTTTACCTAGATATATTTTATAGGTAGGTATTCGTAGAATGAACGACAAAAATGCTTGCCCGTTGCTCGATATGCTATTTTTAGACTGTATGATTTTCGGTAGTTTAGGAGTTTTTTATTTCCAATTTCCAATATGTAGACAGAATTAAGAATGAGAAGGTCACATTCTGATTTTATGTTAGAGATTTTAACTGTGAGTATACGAGCATGTTTGATTCTACTATTCATTTACGATTCGGTAAGGTGAGTTTACTTTCCGAATTTATTATCGTATGAAATGATTTCGGATTTAATGGCAACCTTTAAATATTGTGGGAAATTGAATCAGGGGAAATATTTTTCCTCTTTGATATTGTCACTTATCCGGTATCGCTGGCATTGGCAGTGCAGACATGGAACATGGTAGTGATCCATACATCATTATATTATTATGGATAAAGGTTATTGTTAGCACAGGGAAGACTGTTGGAGCCTGAGACAGTCAACGAGTCAACCTAACCAGTAAGGTACATTTTCAGCATCATCATCAAAAACTGGTTAAAAGAAATAGAAGCTCAGGCATGCAGCCGAGCGCAAAGAAGAAAATGAAGCGGCTGTCATCATGAGAAGCTGCTATAAACTTACTCAATCGTAAACCTCGTGAAATGGTTTCTTGGTGGAGAAAAGTACATGAAAGTTTGCATTCTACAGGATTTCGCTCTATGTATGTACTTTCATCTTGCATCGTACACATAGTGATGTTGCAACACTACAGTTTGTCTTCGCAAGAAGCTACATACTACATATTACATACAAACTACCACTACCAGTTCTGTGCAATTGAAAGTTTTGATCGTGTCGCTCGCCACGGCCACTCGCAATGTCGCAATCCAACTGAATTCACAGGCAAACCACAATCAGAAAACAGTGTGAAACAATATGTCGTAGCAAGGACACTTGTACTCCGAGAACCTAATAATGTAACAAATTGTGTATAGGTACAAACACTATTGAATAGTAGGTTATCGTTATACATGCTGTTGCAACTTGTAGTACTTTTGATGGTCATGGTGTTAGCCAAAAGGTATAGCTAAACGAAAGTTATCCTTAAAAAATCATTAATTACTCTCACGAATGATACGACTAGGACACTTGTGATGAATGGTTGTTACAAGAGCAAATAATTTTGACATCTCAGAAGTTCTTAATACTCAAAGCTCCTCAGAATGAAATGCTTACTAGTTACTAGTAAGTAAAAATGCATTACAGAAGTTTTATGTTGTTTTTATCACAATGATGTATATCTGCAAGTAGTTTTACTTACAAACAAGGCCGTTTCCAGGATTTGGTTAGGAGGGGCCCACGAACATCAAAATAATATTAAAAATAACAATTATATAGAGTATATTACAAGCGTATATAGAGTAAAACGAACCTCTGTTTTGGGGAGTTCGAGGGGGACATATGCTCTAGTGCCCTGCTGCTGGGTATATAGAGTACAAAGTACAACCTTGCTTACCGATTATAAAATTGTAATGACATTTGTATTTAAATATAATTCGGGTAGATGCCTAGGGACATCATTCGTGAACATCTCATTCATCCAAATTGTGCATATTTTAATCAAGTTCCAGAATATCCACACTCCCTAGGACATATATAGTAGAAAAACAATGAATTTGGATGAAGCATGGAGACAGAATGCAATTCCTTGTGTCATGTCAAAAGCCAGAGCAAAGTCAGATTTGCAATGTCACCGTATTATTAGACAGATTCTCATGTATGTATGTGTAATAGTTGGTTCCATTGTAATACTAGTTTGAAATACCTTCAGTTCAGACTTATTCTGCTCCAAAATAAAATAGAGCTTCGCGAATGGCCAAACTTTTATGACTCGAGTTGCGGATTTCATTGGCTCTTCTCTGGTTTTGATGCTTCCAACACTATCGAGGAGTTGTATGCAAGTACAACTTTTACTGCTTGTGTTTTGACTCAAAAAGTGCTGTCTCCGCGTACGTTCTATCATTCTATATAGTATACTCCAAAGATACCACGCTAGACTTCCACAGAAAGCAATTGTCGAGTGTATGCATCTAGTCACAATGTTTCACTCCATTCTAAAACCCCGATTTGATTTCCCATTGAATCCTCGTAGAGTGAATGTAATGGCTAAACTAAACAAAGCTTTAGATTTTTGTTTAATTTCAATTCGCCTGCAGATACTAATAAATAACTAAAAAAGCGACATTTGTAAATATCAGAGGATGATGGCAAGTCTGATGAAAGCACAGGTCTGTCTAACTTATTATTAGAATCCTTATTGCTTAGAGCAGTAATTCTTCATGGGATAAGTAGCCATAGCCGTCGCGTAATTCACCATGTCCTTAGTAGGTGATCTTTGTAAAGACGTCTTCGCCCGGAAACATAGAGAGTAAAAGCAAATGAAGTAGAACACCCTTGGGACTGATAAGATAACCGCATTTCTAATTAAGTCCGCATCGCTGGGCTAAAAAAAATCCACACGGGCATGTAATAAAACGTTACATCTAGTAAACTGATACTGAAAAAACTAGATCCAAACACAATGCGTTTTTAAGTTTTTTGTAGATAAATTTTGTATCTCAAGATTCATTCTCATGCATTTTTATACAGGATGTTCCTTAAGTAAAGTAATTGGGTTAGGTAAATCTACAGATACGTTGTATTAATTTTAAACTAGGTATAGTTTGTATCTCCGTTTTAATGAAAAATCCTATAGGAATACCTTGACTAAGATGTTTTATTAATTATTTTTGAAACAAAATACTCTTCACTTCACGCAGCCATAGACTAATGGCAACTGGCAAAAGTGGTGTAATTAATCTTAACATTACGTTTTCCTTGTTTCTTTAGATATTCAAGACGTACATCATCCACATTCAATACAAGATCGGATTACATCTTCCATCCACTGAGGAAATTGAGAAATTACTTAGAGCAGCTTCTTTCAAACTACAATCATGTAACTTTTGTGGACTATTACCGAGCCAAAAACGACAGAACTGTTTACCTAGCTACATCATACTAACCAGTCTCTCTATATAAGACTGAAGAGTTTTATTCAGAATGATTTTTTCTTGGAGAAAACATTTTGTTCTTTATTTTCTCCTGTCTGCACCATGGAGCTGTAGCTCAGATTTCAACGTAGTTCTTCCAGAAATCTGCAATTTGTCCGGAGGGCTGAATCTCACATGGATCCGAAGTATGGTCTACCTAGGAATAAGAGACGAGCAATCCCATATTGCTCTTAATATTGTGGGACCTGAAGGTAAAGGAAATACACACTCAAATTGTGAAAGATCTAAGTATGTAGTATGTAAAGTTGCATTGACGTCATGTTGTCGAGTTTATTTTATTTCTTTCGTTCCTCCTGCTTTCACTTTTCAACATGTGAGTCTGAAGAATAATGCTCGTATTAAATGGATTGTTTGTTTGAAGTCGTCGTGGCTTGTATGCATGTATAATGTTTGCTTGAAAACTTTGTGGTATGTAAATGCAATATCATGACAAAATATATACCCTTAGAATCCAATAATACGTACCAACTTAACAGAGTTTTTTTCTAATGGAGTTTTTTTCGGTTTCAGAAATCTGTGATGGAAGCAAAGGGTTACTCAAATTTATTTCCATGGCGTACGCAGATCCAAATGGACAAATGATTGCATCGCTTCAGCCTCATTTGTGCCCCACAGCTGCGACGTTTTGTCATCTGAATCAAAGACAGTTTCTTTCCTGGACTTGCTCTAAAGTTAGTTTCCAAGCATTTTGTTGGTTGTAAATATTAAATAAATTCCCGTCAGCTTTATTGCATAATATTTTCTTGTAAAGTTCTGTATATAAGCTGCACTGTACTTTCATAATGATGTTTTGATAATTCGCTAAAGTTGTTTCAACTTTAAATCTGGCAACTTGAGGAATAAAGTGTCTACCGCAACTGCAAGGTGTTAATATTTAAACAGCACCAGCTAGAGCACACTTACCCAAACATTATGACTTTGTTTATAAGTATTAAATGAATTGCAGACAAAACTTACAATACTACTCCGACACATTTACGAGCTTTTCAGCTGCTTGAACCACAGGTTCAATTCAGTTTTCCACTTTCCGGCCCACCTTGCAGTAATGTGTTCAAAAAGTGCTTTATTTTGCATTCATTTGCATTTACGAATACAGATAATAGCAAAGTAAACGATAGCCCATATTTACAGTCGACCCTTCTTGCTTTGTAAATACACAGCTCGCTCTACAACGAATTCCTAATGAATACGTTACATTTATACCGCATGCAGAATACGTAGGTAAGAGCGAAATATATTCCAGATTCGATAGGTGTGAGTAAGAAATGGTCAATTAATTCCATGAATCACACAAAGGAAACAATGCAGTAATAAATTTGGGGTAATGTGGAAGATAATTACCATATACTAGAGGTGAGCACTGAGCTGAGAATGGATGCTATTATCTTGAATAGGTATTCACATTTCACAGTCAGATTAGGGATAAGTACATAATATATATCAGCTTTGGTATCACACGTGTAAGATTTGGCATTGAAGTGCACTTACTTTTATCATTCTTCATAGATACCCGGAGTGAATTCGCTTAAGCCACCGCATTTTGATGTGATATTAGCTATTCAACGGATGTTGAGGTATTTCCACTGGGACAGCGTTGCTCTCACGAAATCCCGATTCGGTAAGTCAGGTTCACTCATATTACTTTCGTTTTTCCTAAAATAGTCTCTTCGGGTCGTTCCACATGCCGTTATTTTACTGCAGAACTAGGATATATTTAGAGTACTTAGGTATGTCAAAAATACATCGCCGGGAGATAAAACCAGCTTTATTTGTTTCAATGACACTTAGTATGCTTCGTCAACCACTAAAACTGACCATAGGAAACCTAATTCCTATCATTCGTATAACATTCCATGTCAGTACTAAATCAAGCTGCTTAGGTGGCTGCTGGTGCACCATTTTGTTTGCTTTAAACAATAAAATATCGTTACACTGCACTAGTTAAATTCAGTTTTTGCAGGTATCAGTATTACCTAAGCTATATATTAAACGGGTATTTTAAAGGCAATTTCTTGTTATTTATGTGTTAGATCACATTTTTCCAAAATGACTTCACAACTCTTTGATGGCATTTTGAATTTGTATTATAAGTACCTTACCCTTACCCATGTATTATTCTTTCAGTTAAGAGTTAAGTAACTGGGTATTATCCACTTTCACCAACGACGAAAATATATGACCTAGCTTTAATTCTTGTAACCGAGTATGGTTTGGTTAGGTATTTCAAATAAAATGAAATACTGTGCTAAAGCCATTGGAAAATCAATTATTTGTTCACAGACGGGAGTCCATACTGCGATGAAGTTGGAGCTTATCTACAAAATGACAGCAGAAATAATGAAAATCTATCTGTCATGATTCTAGGCAATTACGAAGATTTGGATCAGTATGAAGCTACTTCCGTAACTAATAATCTTGACGGTCAGTCATTTTTCAATTCAAACTATTTAGTAATTTAGTTCACTTCAAAGGAAACCGCAAACCATTAGAATTCTCTATTCAAAGGAATTAGGGATAGCAATGAGTTTGATAATATTTCAGCATTAAAATATTAGCGAACTTTAGATGGGTTTCCATTAGTAAAGCCCAATGTGCTTAAGTATTGTACTTTAAATGTAGAATTTGGGTTAGATTGTAAGTGTTTATTTTATGGGTAGGTCATACAAAGAGGATTTTCTACATGACATGAGCAGTGTTTATAAGTAATTAAGTGGCACTACTTCCTAGTTCCTTTTCACCAACCGTGGCACTTTGATGGTGTAATTTATTTATCTGTTGCAAAACAAAGGAAAACGATGTATGTATGGATGATACCTTTCCGTACAAAAGATCAAGTAACTAATCCTCGAAAGAAAACAAACTTTAGAAACTACTTTGCTTTTTCAAGTCTCAGACGGATGTAAAAAAGATGACAATGTTTAAACATTAATATTACTCACATACATGTCACTTTGTTTGGATTCGGAACAACTGAGCGACACCCTGTTTGATATTTGATACCATATCGATAGCAAAATGTTACTTCCTAGAAGAAAGAGTAAAGATAATGTTATTATTATATACTATTACATTAGAATCTACATTACAAGTTGATTCTTTTGCTTTTACTAACAATAAGACATATTGTAAGTTTAATGGCATTTTCCCTTAAAATGCTAACCTGGTAGAGGAAACACCTGGCACTTTCTTGTCGATAAGTTTTGCTATAATCGCATCTGTTTAGCCTATCGATCAACTTTATCACTTTCATTCAATTGCCTTGTGATTTACCTACAGGTACTTTATTCCACTTAAATAAACTAGCTGTGGGTGAATTCTCAAGGGTTTATTAGGATTGGGAAGGGAACACTCGCTACATCACTCTTTGAACTTTTCCCTTTCAATTCATTCATATGACGCATTACCTAATTCGTATTGATATTCAATTAGTAGCTAATTTTATGGTGTTTGTAATTTTATTAGCAATAGAACGACAACTACCAGACTAAGCCTAGCTATTATTAGCAATATAGTTCAAGTTTGTTTAAAGCTTTATGTGTAAATCTTAAGGTTGAAGCTCGAGATTTAATTAGAAATTAGTATTAGGTACAATTCTTTATATAGAGCAGAAATAGCAGAGTAGAATGGAATTAGCATTTGTATCTGAGCTCTTTTGTAGAGCAGGACAATTTATTAGTGCTAATAATAATGTTTTCGCTTACTCAAGTGAAAAAGTTTAGTTGGGTTTGTAAGATTGTTAAAATGAGTTTCTGTGTTCTGTAATGTACGTACTGTTTTTGGAAGTTCTCTTTCTCTGTATGGAAAATATTCAGCTATTCATAGCTCTGTAGTAGCTATTCTCTTTGTGCAGTAGTTATAGAAGGAAGTAAGTCGTCGTGTTTTACGAGAGACTCAAAGTTCAATTTCTCTTACGTTTCCCCGAATTCACCTTTCACTCCATAAAACCTAACTCGAGTCGTTTTTCTTTATTTTGTCTGTAAGTAAGCTCAAGAGCCATATAGCAAATGTCATACTTTTATCAACCCGGGTTGAAGCTAAGCGTCTCCATCCGATATGAATCTACTATGTGCTTACATTTCTATAATAATATTGTATAGTAAAAAGCTATAAGAATTGTAAAAGTATAAGTATTGTGTTAAGGTACAACCATTAAACGGTGCAAGTGTTGTTGCATTGCCCTGGTAGTTCTTGAGAAATACCAGACAGCATTTTATAAGCAATGTTAAGTTACAATGAACCTACTCAGATCTGGAATTTTGTTTGAATCTCACCTATTGTGTGTAATGTTGTTTGGGATGAAATGGAGTAGGTCTATTCCTGTGCATTTCCTACGATTACGGCTTCACGCATAATTTATCCCAGAAGACTGAGTTGAGAGCAGGCGGCTTTACAGGACAAGGCAATGCTAATAGAATTCCACTCGTTTTGCTGCCGGAATGGCCCCTTCCTGTGGAACTGTTTAGTCCTGAAAATCCAATGTTAGCTCTTGTCGCTAATACACACCCGCTAACTCCAACAACATCCTCCTTCGATTTCCAGCCAAAGATTTGGGACTCTGTGGAGGCGGACAAAGAAAATATAGTACCGAATAAGTTACTGGTGAGCAACTGCAAAATCCTTTTCTAACTCTTTATAGTAGAAACCAAACCAACTGTTAAACAAATCAAATCAAATATACTTTGTCAAAGAATAAGAAACGAGTACTAGAAAGGAACAGTGTATATAGTTTTGTACTGTACAGTCTGCAATTACATTTAAGTAGCCCTTTTATAAAGTACTGTTGAGTACCTACATACTACGCTATTCAATTACGTGTAAAAAGGGAAAAGAAATTCCAATCCGTACCTCTTGCTTTTCCTTTCAAAAGCAGTCCTGTTTTCCATCATCCTTTTGCATCGCACCTCATTCCTCCTAAAGGACTGCTCCGTGTGTTCCTTTATTGTTTTATGTAAAAGTGGATATTTTATCGAAGAACTATTAGGGCCATTTACTTTACATGGTTTCACTTTTTAAGATACGATAAAATGGAAGAAACTATACTAGGTAGGGATGTTTGCTTTAGGTACTTGGTGTATAATGTATAAAAAAGGTAGTGCAAATCTTGGAATACAAAGCTAAACAAGATATTCCCAAGGGCACTTTTACCCACTTAAGTCAGCAGTCTTTCCTGAGACATTTGTTTCCATTTATTTTGATACAACTATATTTTTGGATAGTAGTAGTGGTAAGGTAACTTTGGATATCCAGTCGGATTTTCAGATCTTCCAAGCACACTGCGTAGAATAGGTTTTTGTATACAGTCTTAGTAATATTAATGTAGAAATAGTAACAACTAGAATTGCTATAGAATATGTATTATATTTATCACTTCATTGTTACAAGATGTATTCAGAATTGGCGTTTTATCTTCAAAGATCTGTAAACGTGCCGACACATTTTATTTGATCATGTTGAAGTAGACAAATATAAAATAGACCGAAGAAAACCTATGGCATGATCACTATAAATGATCTAAACTGATTAAACATAAGTGATTAAATGATTTACGAATATAAATGATGGCAGTTTTCGTTTTTCCATATACAATTCTAGGACGGTAATATTATATCTGTACAGTACTACCTATCTATTAGTATCTTATTCTCTATGTATACAGTAGTAAATATATGTATGTATTTGCTAGGCAAATTCCGATTCGTTAGCATAGCACGTATTTATAATATTTTATGTTATGCCTAGTGTAGCATAGATATGTTGAAGGCTGGAGTCTGAATTAATTTTAGTGTGTCATCGTGACAATGTGACAAAAGAGAGGGGAAAAATTGTGTTAGTTGTAAATATATTCTGCTCATATTGCTTTGTATACCTATTTTATACACGACGAGCATATAGATTTTAGGTTTGAAGGATGTAGGAAGCTCTTTAAGACTCAACTCGATAAGACATGCGGAACTGTTTCGCATTTTTAGTTTCTCCCTTTGTAAGTTATCCTGGTGAGTGGTAAAGACAGAAGTCTCTTGTGTGTCTTGTCTGGTCGCCTTGAAAGTGGCTGTTTTAAGTAGAGGCGTCTCTTTGAGATGCGAAGTAAGATGTAAACTGCTCTGTTTTATTTTATGGGGAAAGCAGGAGACACTTCTGGCCCAGATGATACTCAAAAGTGTCAAGATCTCTTTGGAGTTTGAGAGAATGGAGAAAGAGTCGACTACTTCGTCAACACCCAAAAATCCTCATCATAACATTCACCATCCAACACAGCACAACCACAATCCCAACTCACCACAACAATTTCTCTTCTCGATTTTGCAATTCGAAAAAGCCAGGTTAGTACCCGTATTGTATGTACATATTGTAAATACTTGTTCTGTTTATCTGGACATGAAATCTATACTCATACATACATGCTCCTACATTTCCTCCCAATGGGGTTATTGCCTCTGTGTACTTTCACCGACAAACTTTCTCTATAACAATGTTATTAGATGGCATCCATTGATAAACCTGGTACACGGAGACAAGTTTGTTACGAAACATCCCGGCGACAGACGATCCACATCCACAGAACCTACTCCAGGTAAAGTTTAAGAATAGCATACAAAGTGTGTATTCCTAAGTACAGATACTTTCCTTGTTAAATATTCCACATGATAATGCTTTACAATTGGCAATAAGAACCATGCATCATTTCTTTATCGATCACATATGGTAATATTTTGGTACTTATCGTTCTGGGCTTCATCCTCTTTATGGGCACATGTATGCAGTGCAAATGCTCTTATTTCTCCCATTAACCCAATTCACTTGTCGAGCTTTTGTTTGTGTCAGTTAATTACCTTTACTCTGGCTTTGAGTGTTCGGTTTTATTATTTATGTTGTCATTAATGCCAAGTTTGCTAAAGTAGCAACAAGAAAATTAAGCTTCACTAGGTCATGAGAAACAGTCTCTGCATTGTATGGATTAAATCAAAACAGTGAGAATGTACAAAAGTAACATTATCCTGTCCTATCCCATACAGAACGTATCGTGCTTCATGTGAATCTTCAAATGTTAATATTAATATGGATGCTACACACGACACACGTTAGGAATTGTATCACATCACCACTGTGCTGTGGTTCTTGTCATAAAATTAATGCAGTGAGTTTGAATCGAAATAATTGTCCAGTACTTGATACTACCATCACACGGAATGTCGAAGTATTTAAGTAAGCGACACTACTGCAAACTAACTGCAAACCCAGCTCACTTTATATCTGTAGAACATAGCTGTATTTAGAATTCCATTTTGGGAGGGCAAAATCCAAACATGGTATAATACAAAACTTTTGATTATTGCCCATAGCACCATAGCACAAAATGTTGAGCTATTTAGGCCAAAATCAACCGAAAACGCATCAAAATCGCGAGTAGAGTAAAATAATTCGCGATATTTTGGACTGTTTGGTAAAATCGTCTCTCTTTTAGGGAACTCTTTAATCGCCTTTCTTTTTAGGGGACAAATGAGACAAATGCTCCTTTCGCCATACTAAATACAGCCTTGTTGTTCAACCTCACTATTTGTCCAGTTGAGCATGGTTGTGTTACTTGCTGTTTAAATACGTAAACCCTTCTTGGAATCACTAATAATGGTTTCATGTGACTTGAGCCGTGAAAATATTGTCTGGCTCGTGAGTTTCAGTTGCCTTTGCCGAGGATTCAAACTTAAGTTTATTTATGCATACACTAAATCAACCACGAGTGCAAAATATATTTGCAGTTTAGTTTTATGCAAAGCCGTAGCTAACCTTTCATGATTATGCAACGGGAAGAAACTGTAGGATGTAGCAATCAATACCGAACAGACAAAATTATAATTTGTCACGCAGTAGTGTGACTCTTGCTGTGTGAGAGTTCAAACTCCTAGATAGCAAGAAATTACGGTCATCACTTGCAATTTATTATAATTTATTGGTATGCACTGTTTAATAGGAGTAGAGGCTTGTATAAGTTTAAAGTTGTGCTTTTGGTGGAAAACAAACTCTTTTGGAATGTGAACACACAACAACTACACTACGAAAATAGTTATGGTGAAAATTTATGTAGGCGTCTGTCCCAAAAGCGTCTGCGAATAGCTTAGAATGTACACGCAGTGTATGTATTGTGTATAGGCTTTTAGTATGTCTTCTTTTTGGTTAGAAGGAGGAAAGGAAGGAATAATACATTTATTTCTGATGTGTACAATGAACATAAGAGACAAAACCTTTTCCCTTCAGCATTCAAATGTATATGTGAATAATACATTATGCATGAGTGCCAAATTCTGCATGCAATACATAATACGGATGCATATATTAAGCAAAGTCTGAGATGTGTATACGAATTACAGTATTGTATATGTACTGTGCAGCAGATTTTCATACATCCAGCACGAATCACCTCGGAATGCTCTCACTTTTACTGGTTTAAGCATCGAACAAAAACGGACACCACGTACACGGTTTCAAAGACACGTGAATGAATGCTCATTTTATGTTCAAACTCCCATATTCTCAGTTTGTACTTAACCACTTCGCTAGGAATTCGGAAATGCTTTTACCTTCATCCTTTTGACACTTGAGATACTAACGAACTTGGGCTTCTTTCCAGCTTCCTCCTTATCGTCATACATAATGCATTGCTTATTTCCAGACACTGTACTCATACCTCTTTAGTAGTTCACAAATTTACATCAAAATATTTAACTAAGTACTTTAGGATACCTTGGTAGATTCAATTGTACAAAAACACTTGAATTGTTGTTCTGGTCGATCCAGTGATAAATTTATAAATTGTACATTCAGTGGGGAAATACAGGAGTCCGTGACAATAAAATATTTATCCACCGAATCCACCCACCACATGCCTGTAAAGCCTGTATATAATACACGAGTTAAATATTCAGGGCAACTTGTGAAGTGCTTTATTCTGTATGTTATTTATGTTCACTAGTAATTCATGGTTGTAAATTGTAATTGTGTGTAATATTGTTTCAGAAGATGATCAAGATTTCTTGTTCACATGGTTTAAAATTGTGTTGTCCATTTTCATCTCCGGAGCTTTATTGGTGGTTGTTGTGGCCACTACTCTTCATGCCAGGTAATTTAATGCACATCCGTTCGTCAGTTCATTTCCTTTGATAGATATTTATTGTGCATCATTTTGACTTGATGCTGAATGTATGTCTTGGTTAAAGAACAATATGAGTAGGCAGTTCAAACAGTTTAGTTGTATACTCATCCGTTTTATGTAAGTAGCATGATGTTTGTGGTTTGGATGGATTTACTATGTAATGTTCATTAAAAGCTGAATGTGTGTATTCATTTTGTACAGAAATCGAGCGAAACGGAGAGCGTTCTATGGAACACCTAATTGTAGAAGGCTCTCCCGTAGACACCGACATCCAGGACCGTACAAAATTGTGCTTACATCCAATGATCTATCCTTCGGTCCTACTATACTGCAAGATGTACCTAAAAAGGTGAGTCAACTTACTAATTGAGTTGTATCGTGGTTACATTTCAATCAATTTTTCAGATGATGGGCTACTTTGATGACAATGTAGAATGAGTTCACAATTTCGTTCTACTATTTTAGAGGATGTAGCCACAAATCCACAATACAAAATTACTAGCTCTGTTTCAGTGAACTAGAATGTTGTTTGCATTGCCAGTACCATGGCCGCATCAAGGAGTTGATTTAGGGCAGGGTGCAATGGACTAAATCGAGTTTCAAGGAAAAAAGCTTGAAATATCTGGTGTCGTTTCAAAACGGGGGATTTCGCCCATTGCCCCCTCCCGTACGGCTTTACTTGCGATGTTATGTATTATAAAGGTTTTGATCAAAGCGAGATTGCCTTCGTTTGAAACTTTCAATTTGTATCAAATTCATAAATGCGTATTATCACAAAGAAACAAAAGGCTTTCATGGACAACTCAATCTCATATTTATTAAGTAGGAAATAATTCATGAAGTCCTGACAATGCAGGGTAAGATCAGAAGAGTTTTGGTGAATCTATGGTATGATATGTAGTAGGTACGGAATATATTAAAATATTATCTGTCAAATGACATTCATTTCATAACATAGAGTTTGAAATTAAGTACCTGACTGAAACAAAGCAGTGGGATATTTGTGGATGGATGTTTTTGAGAAGGAAGAGCCTTTATAGTTCAGCGTATCAAGTTCATTGATGTTTTGATGGAAATGTAAATCGGAAAAGTAGATTAAGTTTTATATTGTGACGTGCTATTGCAGGCAACTCGATCACCTTTCATCTCCACGATAAGCAGCTTTCAGCGCTCATCCCAAGACAAACCGGATTTGTTGAAAGGGTCTTTTGGCACTCTACGCAAAAATTCCAGCGGTACGAACTTGAAGAGCGATGCCAAAATCGTTGGAAATATTGAAAACACGGCTCGCTACAAAGTAAGTCAACATAACTATTGCTGGAATGGTTGCTTTTTCGTCTAAAACTCGCAATGACTGCAGTTGTGTAGTTTGTGAAGTGCAGATCATAACAACGTTACTTTCCACTTTCTCCCGATCCATAATGCATTGGCTGGAGAGTACGATGTGTTTTATTCATCATCCGTTTCACTTTCTGTCTGTTGTTCACTACCGAGAAGGAAGAGCACACACAGAATGCGATATAGGATGAAAACTGTAGCGTAAACCATTGAATCTTTTTTGAAATCCTCGACTTTAGTGTAGCACTTTCTCACTAAATACGAAAGCATTTGTAGTATTAACTAATGTACTTTAGGCTTCTGAATGACTGCTCTGAAATAAAGTGAAATTGAAGCATTCTTAGAAACTACGAGTTCTTTGTTTAGACTGTTTGCTTTGATCTTCAAGCTTTTCGCTTTTTTATCTCTCCATGTATGTGCCTCGTTAAAATCTTCATTTGAATTGTGAATTCTAGCATTTCTTCAATTCTTTTTATGTTAATACAAATCCTTTGTATCTCAAAAGGTGGTTTTCTCATTTCATTTTGTGTGTGCACATTCAAGTTCATATTCTCCTTTTCTTTACTCTCTTTCTCTCTCTTAATAATTACACAACATGATATGTTTCTTTAATTCTTTCTCTTTCTCCTACTAGTATAGTGTGTGTATTATTTATTGCGACATTCCTTCCAAAATCTTTCATCTTTTCATCAAAAGTTACAATTATTATCTCACGTCTGAGTTTACAGTATCAGTTGTATTGTAAAGGTATTCAAAAATTATGTTACTATTGATTCCCTCATTCTTGTTCACTGAAACGCTAAATGTAAGTAGCTGAGAAAGGGCTTAATGTGATTAATTACTGTGACAAAATACAAATTACTCATGAATGCATTTTCCTCAGGGAGAAACAAGATAGTACCTAAACTATATTGGCATGTTGCCCCATTATTAGTTCTTGAACATTCAAGTCCTTTAGCAGCTTTCGTTATGCAAGTGACATTCTAACTGAATAAACTTTCTCAGAATTCAAGTCTTTCGCTTTTATAATATTTATAATACTATTTTTGATGGAAGAGCATATTTCAGAAGCATAAAAAATCGAAATACCTAAAGGAAAAAAATTCTATAGCAATAAAAAGTATATTCACAAAGCCAAGCATCGAGATCATCATATTGTACAAAGATGCAGCTTTGAAAAAGTAGCAGTAAAAGGACTCTGGGATTCATCAAAGTGTTTTCACCTAATAGTACATTTGCCAAACCTACTACGGATTTGTTATCCACTGCTTGACATTCATGAATGTGTTAGAGAAAGATTACGCAATCTAGGTGTTACTATTACAGTATCATTACAGTTTCTCAATTCTCATTAACGTGAGCATGCATGTAGCGTAGAGATTGTGAAGAATTTGTGTAGAAGGTTCTTGTTGGAAAGAGCCAAGGAAGTTGAGCATGAATATAGATTATTTTGAGCACACGATATGTTTGTGAATGCGTAGTGTAGTAAAGCATGATAAATATGAAAGCATAATAGACTGTTGAATGTTGAAAGTAAGACGGAAATAAATATGGGATGTCTATAGACGTAAAGTTAGCGACTATTATGTAAGTGTTAATGAGGAGAGATGGAAAGTCGGATGACGGTAAGAATGAATAAAGAGTGGAATTTATGAGCAATCAAGACATTCTTGTGTTATGGAAGCTTATACGTAACTTCTTTCTTTGATGATGATAATGCAGGGGGATGTGGTTTATCTGAAGAGGCTCGCCGTTTCTTCCGAGTCATTTGAGATCAAGATAAAAGCCATGATGGTTCTCGAAACGGTGAGTTTCTCTTTACTCACTCATTCATTTTCCTCTTTCTATAGTAAATAGTAGACCACTCATCTTAAGTCAAGCGAAGGATCGTCAAGGGTGTCTATATATTCTCTAGATATATGAATAATGGCATTCATTTCATACTGTTGGCTCCCGAATACTAAGATTCACTTCAATGGACTTCATAAGCTGCTCAGGAATTAAGTGGGAATTTGCTCATTTTACACCTTGGTGGACAGAAAGGATTATGTTGCCATCAAGCTACCACATTACCATTTATACTCTAATGGAATATCTCCCTCTTCCCCACTTTGTAGCTCATTTCAAATCTCATTGGCAAATTGTCCCAGTACTCAGTATTTGCATTAAAAAATTCATTGTCTTCAACAAAGAATTCGAAGCACTATTTGCACACGCTTTAGCGAATTGAGGTTATTTGCAATTCTCTAATGATTCACTTTCATACTTAAACCTGAGTAGGTATATATATTACATTATTACTTCAGTTAGATCTTCAAAGCAAGGGTTTCATTAATTCTATGACTGTATAGTTCGTATTTGTTTTGTGAATACAAAGCACATTGAATTCAGTCCCAACTACCTACATGCTCTTACAAGTGTGTGCGTGCAAGATTTTATTATTGTAGAGTGCACTACCTACAAATGCACAAAGAGATTATGTACCTAAACTCTTTGGAACTTAGATGGTACTTCCGCCTAATATTCTTGGATGCTGTGAACGTGACAACGTTTCGGTAGAAGTACCTAGGTATGTGTGGTGCTGGTAGAAATAGTACCTATGTCTTTCTTTTGAAATGTATAAGTCCATATTGGATTTCCTTAAGAGCCTACCTAGGTATATTGGATATTTGTGCATCCACTTATGTAAGTTCCCTGTCTATAGACAGTAAAAAAGTTTCCATGTTGGAATTCTATTAGCTTTTCATGGCCCGAAAATTGAAATGGGGAAAGCTACAAGATTTCAGTCATGGTAGTAGAAAATATTTGTGTGTTTCTATTTATATATAATATACTCACATAAAGTATAAAACTACGTACGTATTACATACTGCAGATTGCACATGTAAGGGGATTTAGTTGTGTCTACTTACAAGGGAGTTTTACGTTTCCATTACAATGCATACCTAGCTATGGTGGAATTGAAATACAAACGACTACGTGCATAGCATGTTGTATTCCTTGATTATTTTATTTTGGTGTCTGTATGATACTACAACTACATTATGGTATTGTGTTTTATTGTATTGTTGTAGCTCCATGGACTGAGGCATGAGAACCTCGTGGCTATGCTTGGTTGTTTTACGGATGGTGTACCCGCATTAGTGTGGGAATACTGTAGTCGTGGCTCGCTACACGACATAATCAAACAATGTGACATCAAGCTTGACTGGGCTTTCAAACTTTCTCTTCTAACAGATCTGGTTCGGGTAAGTAAAGTAAAACGGATGACTTATCTTAGCAATTCGTCTTGACTCCATCGCTCCTCGCTCAATTTAAGAACCAGAAAACTTACTTTCGTTGACGGAGAACTTGTGTGTCATATAGGCTCGACTTTCATTTTCAAGTTTAGATTAAAGTGTTTTATCAGCTCTCACTCTCTCTCTGTCTATAGACCACCACACGACTCTCACAATCAGTAACACAGTGTAGTAACTAATATAGTCAAAGAGATATCTTTTAACAAGGAAGAAACTGGGTTGAAACTAAGTTAGAACACATTTAAAGCGTGCCAATGCAAAACAAGACAAAATGAAACGCAAGCAAACTGAATTCACTTCTTCGGTTCGCCAAAGAGAGTTAAAATATTATAAATATTAAATAGTTTCATTTCTACCTAGCACGAGTGTCATTTCTCGAACCTATGTGCTACAGATAGTAGCTAGGTATATTATATTATAATAGGTAGGTAGCCTTGAGGGTTCCATTCACTTTTGACTGCTATTCCTTGTCATCTTCCTCCTCTCTGTCGTCTTCCTTTGATAATTTCATTTACAATTATATTAAACCATTTCTCCGAGTCAAAAGCTCTAACCAAATTACGTATTTCTATCCTCAAACTAACTCATCTCGCATTTCCCTTCTCACTAACCCTTTCTCCAGAGCTCATGTCTTTGGCTGTGCTAATATACTCCAGAGTGCATTTCTCCTCCTTCATCTCTCGGACCGGCAGTACAACCACCACCAATGCCATAAGTGTCTTAGCGCTAATAAAGTCAAAATACGTACCTACTCCAAGTACAAATTATAATATACCTAGGTAATTCTTGAGTAGGTATACTATACACTATGTATAATGCAAAACGGAATTTCCTCATTCGAATCCCTTCTCTCCCATGCGTTACTCATATTTATTACATTTATTAGTAACCAACCAAGCTATGAGTATTTATTTCCTTTTCTTCGCTCTTGAACTTCTGACTCACTAAACTAAATGTAAGTCTGAAGTTGCTGCAAATCATGGAAGTTATCCCTCTTTCTCTTTCCATAGCATTTTACACAGCAATACTAGTGTAGTCCTAATGCAGCATCTAAGTTATTTGGCGAGCTAATGACAATCCTAGCATTAGAATTAACACTTATTAAATTAAGGCAGAACATATAGCAGCAGCCTGAAATAGAACAAGTTCGTATTAATTAGCTCACACTAGTAATTCAGCTCTTTCATAGTAGTAGTTCCCATATTTACACTATGATGACTGCTACTGAGCTAAAGGGGCGTAATTAAAATTTATGGATTGTAACTCTTCGTAACACATCGTGATTGTCTGAGCCATAAGGTTACTACATCCAACTTTATTTAGCATTTACTCATGTTCTAGTACACTAATGTGCTTCTAAGCTTATTTAGTTGATTGTCAAAGCCTAATATAATAACACAACGGATGAGCGAACCAAGCAACCATGAACAAAGCTAACGAACTAAAAAAAGATTATCCTTGTTTAACTTTCTTTTTCTTTCTTTCTAGTAACATGAACAACAACAGCTAAACAACATTCTATGGTTGGTTTTATTTTTATTGCACTAAGACAGTAAAGTCTCAATAATAGGAAATGAAGTATTGTTAAAGTGCTGAGTAAGTAAGTGTAACAGATATTATTTTGAGCAAGGTCATAAAGATGGAATCCACGGGACAAATAAACAAACAATTTTTGTCCCCCCCCCCTCCTCCTCCTTCACTGAATTCCACTTCAGAAATTGTATCTTTAATATGACGAAGGACGAACCATTATGAAACGCTGGATTATTCCTCCCTTTATGTAATATTGCTCAACAAGCTGACACAATTGTTGTGTTTGTTTTCTCAAACCAGAAGTGTAGCATTATTTTACGCAACACATTTCGTTGTATATTGAATAGGTAAGCATTTAAATTGATTTGTTGTTGTGAAGGGACTTGTAGGTAGTTATAGAGCGTACTCTTGTGGTAGGTACCTAATCTAGCGAGAGTACCCACTTTGATTAAATTTACCATTTCCAGCAGAGCCTCCAATAAAACTATGACTGAATAGTAATTCATGTAATATTGCAGGTACAATAGTATTACTTTAAGTTCAATAGAACTGTTTACGCTATGTTTAATGCTGGAAGACTTGAAGAGGACAGTCGGAAGTTGGTGTTGGTAATAATGATAGACGAGGATACAAATACACAGAAGATTTGACTGGAAAGAGGTTAAAATTAGAAAAGCCTCTTGAATGATACACAATGGAACGCTCACCACTTGTGTAAAGCATCTTCAGTTCGTACTATATATCAGTTGATTTGAGCCGGGTTCAATTTTACCAACAACTTTAGTCGATACGTTCTCGAAAGTTGTGGAGTTGAAGAGAAAGAGAGCTTTGTACATTAAGACTCTCTTCCAGAAAGATTTATTGAATTACACTCTTCCCCATACCTCCTCCTCCTTTCTTTCTTTCTTCCCATCTTCCTTCTTACGCCTAAGAACTCTCCAAAGCTGGATGCAATAAAAGGCTCACACTCACACTATAGTAGTTTTAGTTCAGCTCTTTCGTATTACGTGATGGAAAAACTAGAAGCTTAAAATAATCAAGCATTGAGAACTATTCTATTCAGTTAGTTGAGCTGAAACTAAAGTATACATTTTTGTTGAGTTTACGTTGGTTGAGTATTTTTGCACAAAAGGATCCCCATGTAAATTGTGTCGTAGTATATTATATGTAGGTGCTAGTCTTTAAGTGTTTATTTCGTAAGCAACTTGATTGTTGCAAGTGCAAGCAACCAATTTCCATGCTGTCGTTTGAATGAAATGATTTAAAACTCACGGACACATACAGGGTTTAAGCTTTTAAGATTTATAAAAACTTTCTCGCTATGCTATGCTATTAAGAGTAAATGTAGTAAAAGTAATGGAAAAGTGTTTTCCAAGGACCCAGAATCTTTTCTTGAGCGAAACTTAAAACTTTACATAGTCAATTAAAATATCACTATCAGCAATATATTTCTTTGACGGTTTTTTGTGAAGGGATGATTAAGAAAATGTGTGGATGGTCGATAGAGCGTATAGAGAAAATGGGTTGGACTACTCTCCGATTTTTTAAGTCTTGTTGATTCGACTCGTTTTTTGGAGGAATTGAATTAAGAGGAAATAGATGTAATACACGATACATTCTAGGTTGATGAAGTTTCCTTTTTCAGTCGTATTTTTTGTTCCGTAGGGAATGCGTTATCTTCATTCAAGCATGGTGCGGGTTCATGGGTTCCTGAACTCTTATAATTGCGTTATTGATGCACGTTGGGTCCTCAAGATAACTGACTATGGAATACCGGCCATCTTCCACACTCAAGGATTGCCAATACGAACAAGATCAGCAAAAGGTATACAAGTGCCATTGCAAGTATTTATGTTTCTCTGCACAATATTTGGAGCAAATCGTGTATTCAGACCGCAGGGAATATACCCGTTAAAATACAAAATAATATATATTCTATTTCTTAATGGATCAAAGAAGAGAACTGAGGCTGAACTGATTAGAATCTTATTATGTGACTAGTGAATCCATGCCCGCGCTTTCCGCGTGCAAAACACACCTGTTTTTACAGTATAGTAGTTTACATGCTGTTATAACTGTTAGTATCCTCAATTTCCACGCACTGTGGAATTGTAAAGATTCGAAATGGCTGGTGATGCCGTATGTAGATAGAGTAGATACTGATATCTTGGGACCACACTTTTCAACCAGAAGTGTCGATTTTTAATTACAATTAGCAATGTTTCATTTTGTAATACGTACTCACAAAAGCGCATAGCAAGTTAATTTCTATACCATTTTGACCCTAAAGTATACTGAGAGTGATTCTCCAAATGCAAATGGGAGTAGAGTGCATTAAGCATTTTTAAAGTTTTCATGTAATTTGGGATTACAGTCCTATTACCTACTTCTACTTATGAATGACTTTAATCCCTATTTTACAAAGAAAAGTAAGAAAGCTACAAAAGTGCACATTTTATCCGAAATAACAGGGTGTCCAATTATTAATAAACCCTTGCAAACGGAATATAAAAAAGTATCGGATATATTATTCTGTACACACATACACATAAAGAG
>JAQFYB010002487.1:0-24236 GCA_034694085.1 Pogonognathellus longicornis
GTGTGTGCCAAGTTTCATCTGCTTAGCTTGATTTCTACTCGAGTTATCGTGCTGACAGACGGACAGACAGACAGACAGACAGACAGACAGACATAAAGGCTCTATAAGACCTCGTGAGGTCTAAAACGAATATTACAAGATTAAATTGCATAGACTTGATAACATATTGCATATGATATGGGTGTAATATTAATTTCAAACACCGAGAATCGAGATTATAATACCTACTTATAATATTATATAGGTTTTAAAGCACTTAGTCTCATTTCAAGCAGCAAATTATTTTGGCCTTACAGTGTACAGTGTATATAATGCTGTATGGATTTTTATTTCACAGTGTATACATTTTTATCATGGTTATGGTATTACATTGGCAGTTACATAGTAGTTAATTTATTATTAAAACATATTTTATTATATACACATGAATGCTGATTGATTACTGACATGAGTGTGACTCTGTGAGTTTAACTTATGTTTTTGTCTTCTTCATATGATTAGAATTTACTGTCATTTTTATAGAAGTCTTCGTGTATGTAATACTGTAGTATGTATATTGTCCATGAATTTAAGTTGAGGAATATAATCATATTAATGCATAGGATTAGCTGTGATATGAATGATAGTAATTAAAATCGCCAGTAACTCAACTGTCCTCACAGGTTGCTTTGCATAGTTAAAAAAGTTAAATAAATAGAATTTTTGTAAGTTAATTGAAGATTAAAAAAATAATATTTACACGAAAGTGTTTGTTTTTAAGATTCCTTTTATCTTAACTATGTTTATAAAACGCTATCTATTCTATCAATATAGATATCTCATGTCTTTGTGCATTACACATGTACATCCAAATTCATCGCTACAATATAAACTTTATAAAAATATCATTATATGCAAAAGGAATTTTTTTGTATTGTTTGTATTTTGAGTGTGTTCCATTAATTTACTATATATTTTATGCAAATATCATAATAAATGATTTCTCTCTCTAAAATCAAAACGCTTAGGTAAGTAAAAAGTTTAACCATGTATTCATTTTCGCATGGAATCAGTCTAAAGTTAAACAAGTAGTCTCTAAAGGCCTCTAGCTGCTAAAATTCATTCTCAAAGAGGAGATTACATAAATTATATACAATGTTTAGAATATTTTGCAAACTACGCTTTATAAGTGATGTTTTTGTGTTATAGGCTTAAGGTGTTTGCGGAAACTATGCAAACAGTACCACTACACTTACATGGATTTTCAAGCTGTATAGCTGTATTCCTATACTTACAAGTTAACAACTTATAGCTCTGTAAAAAAAAATGCTTAAATATATTCACGCATTTGCGATTTGGTGTTTTTGCGTGTGCAAACAGCATGAATATGACTCACTGAAACTTCTACTGGCTCTTGCAGCATGAACTAAAGTCGGTATAAAACATCATACACAAATGGCGTATCTTGTAATGGACGAATGAATAGAGGACAAATCCAAAAACAAAACAATACACAGTCAAAGGAAACAGCACCAAGTTTAGATACAAGAAAGTGGATAGAACGAGATAACACATGGATTTGTTTTGTTTATAATTTCACCACCAAAATACTTTTTTAACTCTTCTGGTCACAGCTCTGCTAAAGAAGTAAAGAGTAATTCAATTTTGTCACATCTTTAATATTTTGTTTGCCTTAATACTATTAATAATATTCTTCATATTCATTTTCTCCATGTTAACTTGTATAAAAATAACCAATATTTTTAATTTATAAATTATTTATTTGTTTTTAGCTCATATTAGGTTGAATTTCAAATTGATGTAGTGGGTTTTGAATAAATATTTTTCTAATGATTCTTTTTTCATTCTTAGAACCGACACAATGTGTATTTCCTGGACTTTTGAAGACCGAGACGTTACAAGCTAAAGACAAACCAAATACTACGAACGAAACTAGCACAAATCAACTTTTTGTCTGTTTGCTATTTGTGTACGACTTAGTTTGACTTTTTGGTGAGTTAGTCCATTTTTTATTTTACTATTTACCAAAATTGCAGTTTAGAAAACAGAGAACAGTACATTTACATTAAGCAAAATGTAAATGTACTGTTTTGTACATTTACAAAGCAAAATTGTTTGCAAATTGTATAAATAAACGAGGAAAGGCATTTTCAAGTGGGTGCCTAAAACTTTTAGTTAAATGTTTGTTCAATACACAAGCTGTTTTGTTTGATCGATATACAATTTACTCTTTGCAGATTCAGATAAGATAACAGTGTTTATCAATGGCCTACCTTTTTACAAAAAAGCGCAAAGCTAACATTGTTAAGAATTCAGAAGAGGAAGATAATTCAACTCCTGGCGATCAAAATATCGACGTTGTGGAAGATAATGATGTGGTCATGCAAAATTCGTCTACAGAAGATAGTGAACCGAGCAGTCCAGAGCTATTGAGTCCGGGAAATTCTCCAGGGGAGGCAGCTACATCATCATCAACCAGAGTAGGAACATTTGGTCTACGTGCCTTTCTGTACGACTATTGGTCTCAATATAGAGAGACGAAACAAAATTCAGAGGAAAAGTATCATCCGTTGACATCAAATTCAGACCAGGATATATTAGTATCGTCAGCTGACCTAATGGATCTCACATTAGAACCTAACTCTTCACCCGAGGAAATGGAAAGATTCAAACACCGAGAAACTGAATTAAACGAGAAGATTGTTCTGCTAGAAAAAGATATGAAAAATATGGAGCTGGAGAATGAAATGTTGACAATAATGGTCGAAGATCTCATCAAACTCCAAGAAACTCATCAGGAGCAAATAGAAGAGGTCAAAAGATTTTACGACTTGAAAATTGAGAAGTTGACTCGAGATCATGAAGCAATGATTCAAGAAGTGATCGAATCTAACGAAAAAGAAATGACTGATTTTGTAAAGAACCACGAATGCCTTATCAAAGATCTCATTCATTCTCACGAACAACAAATTCGGGAATGGAAATTGGATTTTCAGAATGATGTAGAAAATATACCTGAGTTGAAAGATGAGAAATCTGCTGCAGGTCTTCCTGCTAAAATTTGGAGAAAATTTGAAGGTTGGTAACACAATAAACACCGATTTTGTAATTTTTGCAAACATAATTGTCTTTAATTCCGACTGAATGGGATATTTAATACGTCAATTAGGCCTGAGCGAGCTACAGCAAGGTTTGGTTGTGATTGGAGTTGGAATCCTGGGGACGGTTATCGGGATGTCATCCTGGAGATTTATATTCTGGGGTACGTTAATATTTAATGCATATTTTATTGCTGATTTAGTGTCGTGTTTACTCAATGACAATTATTTTGTTTGAACTTTGAACAGCTTGGCCGAAGTTGGTGTCATTTGCATCAAAAATCGAAGTGGCCCACGCCCTAAATATCATTGCGTTCGTCAACATGTTCATAGAATCTTCTGGGTTTAAAAAGTTTAAAGAAATTTTAAATTCTGGAGAACCCATTAAGAAAGAACACATCTTGGATCTGGGATCGGATAGCCTTGGCTTTGCTGTTACTCATTTGGGTCCGTCACTTCTGAGTCTGGGCAATGGATCGAGAAAAGCAAACCTGAGTATTCAGGCTTCGAAATCATTAGACTACCTAGACAAGCAACAATTCTAAACAGACAAAATACTCAAACAATATCTGTCGTCAGTTGAATAATTAGAAATTTGTCTCTTTTTGCCATCATTACTCACTCATATCCTACTAATTACTAAAATCTTTGGGTTTTAACTCTATTTATTAAAAAAATAACTTAGATGAACTATATAGTGAATGAACGATCAAGTTGGTTCAAAGAATAGGCATATTCTTTGAAGTTGGTTCAGTTATGGAATCATTCTAATAGACTGAAAACCCAATAATATTTAGTTAGTTGACACAATAGTGTTAAGTACGAACAACAAGTAGTTCGAAAAGTCGTGCCTATGTATCTGTGTAAATTGTCGTTAGAAATGTATTAATATAATTATGTAGTGAAATGTTGATTGTAAGACATTTGAAGTATTTAATGTGCAATATTACATGTACCTTCTATTTAAACAAATACTAAATACCTATATATAAAACCAACGCTTTTCACAATCATGTTAGATTTAATAGAATGTTAAAACTAGTAAAAACTTAAATTCATCGTTGAAAAGATCGAATACCTATTTATATTCTATGTCATGTTCATGTTTCTTTCTATGTAGTTTACGAAAGATAATTTACTTTTCTTTTTTGTTGTATAATACACTACCTTAGTACAGCATTTAATTAGGCATGAAATTATTTGTTTACTAACACAAAGCTGTTAACAATAAAGTTACAAAGGATTTTGTAGTTCTCTGAATAAAAAATCAAAGTAAAAAATGAGTATTTGTGTGTAGTACATCCATAATTAGTATATAAAAGCAAGGCTTGCGGTACCTACTATATTACATGAAAGAAATTATTGTTTAAATCTAAATAAGTGTAAATCATTTCACGTATATAAACTTACATTTCAACTTTTAAGATTTTATTTTTGGAATTCGTTTAGTAGTTTTTGTTTCGAAATCTCAGGTTTCGATAATTTTGTTAATTTTTGGTATACGTAATTCATAATTAAGTTCAATAGTTATAGTTATTACATATTTCATTATATATTTACATTATACATATATATTTTTTCTAACACTTAGTGCACTTGTTCTAGAATACAATTATGGTTACAAGATTACATACAACAAATTATGATTTTTACAAAACAAAACATACATTTGACATTTAATTAGACAACACACAACGTATGACATATGACTTCTAGTCTAAAATATACTAGAGTAATTCAGTGCAATTTTAACCGGCTTAACAACATATTGCAGTTGTAACTATACCTATAAGTAATTTGCCATCAGCATAAAAAATGTGCATGTGAAACATACATGTAGTAATTGTGGGCATTTTAGGTTGTAGGCGAATAACAGCACAAAGTAGTGTCTCACTCTCACCCGACGAATAATAATTACTCTACAGAATTGACCGCTCGGAAAAAACATTAGGGGACACTATCAATAGTTACATTGCATTTACTATTATTATTTTAACAATAATGTTTACCCTTTACAGCTAAGAAATACAAATCAACTAATTGCATGGTAATTGTAAAAGAAGTACACTGGAATTTTATTGTGCTTTTAAGCATTTAGATAATTGCAACATTAAATCTTTTTAAACTTCTAATCACAAATCAAATCAAATATTACATCGTTTCAAATAAAACAGATTCACACACGTGTAGAGTGTATTCGCCACAATAGTACATTTATTAATATATAATTGCTCATAATATAAGTGATCATGTTTTATTACTGTTTAATAATTCTTCCCTGTAAATAACTAGGATGTAAATAAGCTGGAAATGAGCATAAAAAAGGAATGATAACATTTAACTAAACTTAATTAATTGCAAAGTATGTCTACTCCAACCAAATGCTACTCTCTTAGCATGAAATGCGGGCATGAAATAACTGTCACAATCAAAATACGTATATATAACAGTGAAAATACTTTTATATGATATAGTATCGCATATGTATTGTATTTACAAATAAATTAGGTACAAACTAACAATTAATTGCAGTAACAATACACAACAGGCCGTAGTTAGCAAATAACAGCTAAACGACAAACAAGAACACGTCTTTTGTGTATATACATAATAGCTACAACAACACAGCCCATCAAATCAGTACCTACTCCCTTGTAAACTTGAATTGACTAGAAGTTATGATAAAAAAGGTTCGTTAAAAAATTAATCACTGAATGAATGTCACCATATTTCAGTAGCTCACGACATTCAGTTTGCTCGTACCCTTGGAATAGGCGTATCATGTCTTCTTGTGTATATATAGCGTATTTTGTCGGTAAAAGTCAACTATTCAACGGGCACATATAGTCTTTAATTTAATAACTGTATTATAATTTTACGACCTTTCTAATGTACAGATAATATATTTTTGTATTCTATATTTCTAACTACGTTTAAAATTTAAAACATTAGACTTGGTTTACAAATACACTCTAAAAACTACTGCCATATATATACTATGTACTCTAATGTGTATAATAATATGATCTCTAGATTATACTGCAACTTTACATATCACAAACGACCGAATTTAAAAAAACGACAAGACCAACAAAAGGACGAGTTTAAAAATTCAGTGCAATCGAGGTCAACACGGTTATACAGTTCAATTATTAGTACATACTTATGTAAGGATTCTTCTAGGGATACATTTACATAATATTTGCCTATCAAACTATTACAGAGTTTCGAGAGAGCGTTTTCGTTGCGCTAATTTTTTAGTTAAGGTATTTTAATTGCTAATGTGCATGTAGTAGAACTACACTACACGGACTACGGTACACTACACTATTGTTGCAGCTACAGGTAGGTATATTCAGGGAAAATCTTTATAGGTTGGTGTAGGTGCTAGTAGTTTTAGTAAGGTAGGTGGTAGGTAGTTATTCAATTTTTAATTAGTAATCAACAGGTAAGGCCGGGATGTAACTTGAAAACATCAATTAATTTCACAATGAAGTATTGAACAAAGATTTTGAATTTGAGGTAAGTTATATTTGGTAGTTTTTACATATTTCAAAGGAGAATAGATGAACTCTGATCATTACAATACGTCAAGGTACGTATTGTAAGTTTTAGAACGTAGAATTTAAATGTGTGATATAATATATTATGTATTATATACCTGCAGCAAATTCCCAGTTGATTAATTACTGTAGTAAAGTTAATGATTTTGACAAATTATGAGAATCTCGGTACGTAGGCATCAACCTCAGCAGCAGCTTTCTGATAAATATCTCCGACAATCTTGAGAGCATCTGCTCTTTTCTTGCACAGCTCCTTGGGGTAGGACGATTCGTCGAGGACTTTATCACAAACACTACGAATAACACTTTCCACTTCCAGTTTGCTTCCTTTCCACAAAGCATTCATTCCTTTTCTGGCAGCTTCCTCTTCCAGTTTCTCTTTAACGTCTTGTGTCATGCCTTTCTTCTCTGCCTCCTGGAGCTGAACGAAGGTCTTGTGTACATCGATGGCCGTTTTGACTGTGGAGACCGTATTGCTGAAGGCTCTTCCCTTTAATTTCATATTTTGAAAGAAACTTGAAACTCCAAGAAATTCTTCCCGAGACAAAAACTCAGAGGCCTTGACTGAATAAATGTAGCCGACAGAGTGGAGTAAAGGGATTCCAAAGTTCTGAACTTTCAATTCTTCAGCTTCCAGGTTAATTACTTCTTTGAAATGAACTTCGTCCGCTGAGTCAGTGTACATTGACAATTTCTTCATCAAATTATCGGCCAATTTAGCTACTCTTTCTTCACGAGCTTTTTTTCGTTCTTCCATTTCTGCTTTGTGCTCTTCCCAAGTTTTTGCAGGTTTTTCATTTTCCAAACTTACAGTAGATGATTCCGAGTCATCTCCATTTTCTCTTTCTGCCTTGTCAGCTTCTTCTTTCTCTTCTTTTTCCATATTACGTACCATGACATTTTTAAAGTCTTTGGCTAACGTAAGCTCTCCTATAATGTCAACGAAAAGATCTCCTCCGAATTGTTGTTTGAAAAAGTCTTCGGGGTTCATAAATCCTCCTTCGGGATCTGAGCCTTTTCCTGGACCGTATTCATTGTATTTCTTGCGGAGAACTGGATCTGACAGAACTTGATAGGCTTCTGATATCTTTTTGAATCTTTCTTCAGCTTCCGGCGTTTTATTTTTATCCGGATGGTATTGCATGGCTAATTTGTAATATTTCTTTTTTATTTCACCCGTTGAAGCTGAGTGTGGCACACCAAGGATCTCGTAATATTCTGACGAATACGGATCTGCGTCTGTTCCCAATTTTCTTGATGTCTTCTTAGACGGGCCTGGAGTACTTTGAGATGATGCCGCTGATTTATAATTAATTGCTCCATTTGATGAATTTTTGTCATAAGTAACTAATTTCATACAACTTACATTATAACACTTAATATATACTTTTGCTGTCGACGAGTCTGCCTCCGATGTTGCAAATTCTAGCGTCGTTGAGCAGAAAGTGCATTTTATTGTCGTGAATTGCGGTTTACGAGACACCACTATCAGTTCATCCATTTTGAACATTTAAAGACGATTTTTGCTGAACTGCTCGTTGTATAAAGTATAAGGTCTGATGTAATATCCAATTCAATAAAGAAATCCACAAATATGTTATTTCTTACAATTTGTCCTTTACGATTCCTGATTTCTGTTTGCCACAAATTATTCCTTTCACCTGAAAAAAAAATTGCAGATACAGTTAAGAAAATGATAAAACAGAATATTTACACGTACATTGCTAATCACCAACTGAATAATAATCGGGCTTTGCGTGATCAAAAAGAAACAATTATTACTTTACCTAATTTGTCAGTCTATTGATCCGTCTAAATTGCTCCTTTTATGCTGCAAGGTAGACCGGGTAGAACTATCCCTTTTTCCAACGATCTGATCTGCAAAGACGAGCAAAAGGGTAATGTAATGATTCGCTTACAAAGGTTTAATATTATCTGCGTACAGGATACCTGAAGTTTGTAGTATTAGTAATATTATGGCTTATGCAATATACATTTTTAATGTACAACACCCGTACTAAGAATCTGCACTAATTTAATACGTCCTATATGCAGTATGTAGATGTATTTGCAATTATTACATTCACTGGCATTATGTATGACTAATAAACAAAAATTATCCACGTATGTCTATCCACCTTTATACATTCAACATTACACCTTGCAATTATGTACTCGCGTCATTATTTATACTATTACCTTTGTCTGTAAAAATCTAAATGTAATGAACTAATTGTATGTACATACATGACTCACATACAGCTGATAATGATTAAATAAGTGTATCCTGGGTCCAATTATATGATACAACTCATAGGTACATAAGTCCAAAGCTTAATTCAACTTGCTACACATCGCTTTAAGCTTGAACTTGACTTATACCTATACATACATACATAATGCATATTTTATTACTTTCAACTTTATTAAACTATATTAATTATTCCATTAAAATGTACATGAATCGATATAAAGTAATAAAAACCTAAACTTTATACCTTCAACCTTATCTAAAAATCTGTCTCTTAGTCAGTAGTTTTGTAAATATTTAAATAATAAAGTATCAAGTATAAAATATGTATGTAAATGTATATACAAATTATATATACATAAAGTAAAGTATTTAATTAAATCTTGCAGATTTGTGTACCTGTGAGTGTGATTTGTAGCAGGCTGTAGACACTGTAGAGTATGTGGCGATGGCAATGAATTAATTAATTTGCAAAGACAAAGCAAGCAACAGCGAGGAAAAATGATGAACCTTGATCTGGTGCTGCAGAATATTTGCAATCAGATTTAGCAAAAGTTTTGTAGACACACTTACTTACACAACACATAGGGCTGGACTGTATTTTTGACTGTAGCGCTATGTAAGAACATTTTGACGTCACACTGCGGTCGATGAGTCACTATGTGTTATGTAGCCGTCTTTCAGCCTGGAGAACTGGAGAAGAAAAGACCAGAGAGATCTCGGGAGTCGGGACAAATAATTCGCACATTCTTATTTGACACACAATAATGCCAAAGAAACTGGAAGCAATATAATATCCCAGTATTTAATCCAAGCGTCCTAAATACAAACCTACCAATTCCTCTCCAGAGCAAGGCAAAGGTCTCAAAAGCTACCTAAAATTCTCCTAATGGAACATGATATCGCTAAAGATCGTCTTACCAGGCCCTTGTCTTACTTACCATTCTCAACTCAGACTCCAGACTCAAGTTGATTGTGGTGTTTGTTGTAACTTAATCTTATCGTAGTTAAATCTACGTGGCTGTATGTGTATAAACATACCTGGAACACGCAACTTTCTTTCAGAATGAAATTGTATGCATTTATTTTCCATGGTATAGTAAAGTTGAGTAAACTTTGAGAGTTTTATATTTCCATTAAGATAAAATGCTAAAAAGTAAACCATTTTTGCTTCTGTAAGGGGTACTTACAGTAGATTGTAGGTTATGTTAGTAATAAGGATTGTTAGGCTGCTTTTGAGGCAGTACAATAGTGATATATTTTGGCTGCTACTTGCTACACGTGGTAATATGGGAATTTGTGATTTCTGCAGCAAATCTTATGAAATAAACGTTAAATGCAATTTAATGAGACCTCTGATTTAGATTATAATAGTCTCTACACTGAGGTCTTGAACTGTAATTTTCATGGTTTGTGTGTAAGACTGTAGGTAAAGGTAGATAATAAAAATATTAAAACCATACTTCAATCGTATTATAAAATAATTTGACAAAATTAGTAATTCCGAAGTATCCGAAGCGTAGAAATATTATAAACTGATAAAAACTTGAAATGGACAATTGATAGTTAAGTTAAAGCCTTAATATTTATAAATCCTTGTTGCATATTATGTAGAATGTAGGTATGGTATATAAAATATGCTATAATATAATATATGGTACTTGTAGGTAAAAAATTTAGATATTCTGAGATTCTTACTGTATTGAACGCACAGTACACACGCACCGTAGTCTGCATACAAAATTAGCTTTTAGTGTGTTCGTCTTTATGGTTTTATAAAAAAGGACTATAGGTACTAAGGAGTAAGGAGACTTTTAATTCTGAATATTTTATGCAGTCTCCTATGAGTAAATTGTATCTGCAACCAAAACTTAGAGAAAATAACTACAAAATATTAAAGTACAATTAAATTCCATGTACACATGAGTTAATATTTTTATGATTTTATTTGCACAGTATTTTATTGCATCTTTTGGTAGATGCATAATAACAATGAATTAATTAGTAGCAACAAATTATTATACATATAACATTGTAAAACGAATAAACTTTGGTATAATAAAAACTTAATAAAGTTTAACGATTTCTTGTAATTTTATTAATAAAGAAATCTCAGGTACTATCATAGAAGTTCATTTTTGATTATTCTTGCGACCCTTTCAACTGACCTCTTGCAGCTGCAATTGCTTGCTGTTCTTGAACGACTCGATCTTGCTGTTGCTTCACTATTTGCTGTTGCTGCTCAACAACTTGGTATTGTTGTTGCAAGAATTGGATTGATTGTTGAAGTGATTGTATTTGTAATTGTTGTTGCTGGACTTGTTCCAGTTGACGCTGTTGCTCACTTTCGAACGATGGGGCAGCTGAAAATGTATTGATGTATTATTAAAGCAATCTCTTTCAACAAAATTATAGACATTATTGAGACTCTGAGACTGTTATCTTTACTAAACGAAATTTGGGCAAAATTGGAATAGTTTTTAGGGAATTGCTAAAAATGGATTTAATTTTACTAATATTGCAATTTACCATGAATAACCACCAGTGTTCCCAAAAAAATTAGACTGACCAAGAAGTTCATTTTTACAATTTGAAATACAACCTGAAGCTCTGTTTTTTAATTAAAATCAAAGTTTTAAAGGTTTTGGTTTTGCTTATTTGTATATTTTATTTTACATGCATGTTGTCTGCTGGAATTTCCTTTATATACCAAACATCGAGTTTACCTCTACCTTAATTACCCTGAACCATGAAATTTTATTATAGATACGAATTACTATTATGTTTCTATTCTAGGCTAAATGAATACTTAATTACAGGATACTATTATTCAGATTTCAGTTACAGTTTATCATAGAACAGAATATCTATTTACCAAGGCCGTATACAGGGAACAGGGCAAAATAGTATTTCGGAATTTTGTAAATAAAATGGCGTTTTGACCTTTATTAGTTACTTGCAACTGATACTTACTCTGTAAATAGTTAATGGTGTAAGTAGTTTCGTGTTGCTTTATTACTTGTGTGTGAGTGAACGAGCACGAAAATTCTAATTAATCATAGAATTGAGCTTGATCGTGTTAAAGATATTTATTACTTAATTACCTACATACTTATACAAACAAGAGTAATGGAAAATTACAGAGAAAATTAAATGTACCTAATATTTATAATACAGTCTACCCGTATTATCATTTATCAAACAAATATAGACAGTAGATACAAGAATAATGTGCAATTGATAATTAATTTTAGATACACGTGCGCCATTTTCGACAAAAATGGAAACAAAGACACGACAAACGAAGATAAGCCTAATATGAAAAGTTATTATTGCCTTAAATGTATTCATTATTATCTGTGACGTAAGCACATAATGTCGTAGAACAAATGTCAATGTCATTTGTGTCACAAATGTGTAAAGTATTTCTTAATCATAATTACATATCACAATTTAACAGGAAAGGGAAAGCGGATTTAATTAGTGAACATGTCGATCTTCTTTTGTGGAAAATTACCGAAAAAGCTGTTTTACACTTGAAATGTTGTCGCTTGAATACACAATTTCTTAGCTTACCATTATTCTTTCTTAATTACAATGACCATTGCCACTATAGACATTGCCTATATTATATACATACATATCACATACATTAGGTAAGACAAAGTGACCTTCAACAGCAAAGTGACAAAGTTTGTGTGTCAATAATCATAGTGACAAATTACCTACATGAATTTAATCAAAGGTAAGTGTTAAACGAAGATTTTATTAATTACAAAATGTAAGAAGTAATCTAAATTGCTATTAGCATGCAGTCATGCAGGTATAATCAATAATTTCTGCAATCATTTTTATTTTTAAGTGTACCCTTTTTCCTAAATAATAAAGGTACTTACATTAATCCCGTAATAATTATTATTGTTTAATAAGTAATAGTGTTAAATGTTCATTATGAGACTTAATAAATTTTGTTGCACTAGTTGCACTTTGGAACTGATTGTATCATTTTTATTGACATAAAAAACAATTAAATGTGGTACATTATATACAACAAAACTGTATTATATAAAAAAGCACAATTGTGACAAGTGAGGTATTTTGATAAAATAAATTAGCACCTATCCTAAATGTTTCTGTAAAGCTGTATGCACTCATACTATACTTGTGATGTATATTGTGACTTCAGGTAAAATTGTCTTGCATCCATAGTGCAGAAGGTATTAACACTTTTAAACTACACAATATACCGTCATCCGCACATTTTAACCACTTTACTATTAGTAATTACTAAAATAAAATAGTAGATTCTTTCGTGAATACAAAATACTAATATAATTTTTAACTGAAACTGAAACATATTATGAGTATAAATATTAAGTAAAATGTGTATCAAAACATTTCTTGCCGGTATTATAATACTTTTCCTTACAAACGTGTAAAATCACAACTCAATTGTTCATAAAATAATGTGCCATTTTGGGCAGTTATTATTATAATCACAAAAAATACTAACATACTGATAATATACATTTGAAATTAATTAATGCATAATTACAAACTATCCGAAAACGTAATAGTCATTAAAAGTTCATAGGTCTGGTATTTTCAAACAATTTAAAACGATGAAGCTAATGGATCCTGTACCATTTTTTGTCTTTTCTGTGTATTCTATGTTTTGTCGAAAGCAAGGACGCAGACACGGATTTCAGCAAAATGATTCATCTATAAGACATTTGCCCCGAAACCATTGAATTTGCATTTGGTTAATTTTATTTAGTCCAGTAATATCATAATTCTGTAGAGACTCGTTTTCTTCCACTAATCCTTGACCCTAAAATTAATAAAAAAAATTATACATGAAAGCACAGTATCATCAGCATTACAATATTTAGATACGCACATATTTTTAGAAAAGACTAACAAAAGAAATAACAATAATAAATATGAAATACTGTAATAATATAGTCTTAGACAAGCAAGGCCGTATCCAGGATTATTTTTCGAGGGGGGGGGGGTTGTCCAAGGCAAAATATTATTACAAATAAAAAAAAATTCGCGCATCGGGCGAAAATTTTGAGCTAAATTGAGCCAAAATCAACCTAAAAAGTATTAAATTCACGCGGATCGCGAAAACTTTAGCGATTTAGGGCCTTTTGTGACCTAAATAACCTCTTTTTTTGAGATTTGGAGGGGGAGCATGTTCCCCAGTGCCATGCCGCTAGATACAGCCTTGTTGACAAGTAAAAACATAATTATAATTAGGTACCACAAATGCTCCTACAAATACAAATGCAAATAGTAAAATAGTAAAAATGATAGACAGTAATGACAGCATAATATAGTACAGAAAAGAAAATCACCTATATTAATTAATACAGTATAATATTTCTAAACGCAATAAAAAAGTATTCCACCTTGAGATTAGTCATCCATATAAATATATTATTTTTTTATGAAAATGAAAAAGGTTTTACTGTAGGATGAGGATTTCCAGCTCTTTTGACCATGGATGTCGGTGGGAAAACTCTGCGACAGTCTACTTTGTTGACATGCTCCATATACGCCCACTTTAATGTTTGTGTACTTTCTTCATTCAGACAATGTTCACACAAACTGCAAATTGTGGATTTGCAATCATGAAGGCACTTATCTGCATGACATTCTTTTGGATACACAGATATATGTTTGGAAGACACTTGAATGCTATCTGAAGTCGATCGTCCAATCGTCAAACTCGAGCCAACGCCTACTAAACTCATCAAATTGAAAAGTACTTGCTCATACAATAACGCGTTCGGTGGAAAATGAGATGATGATAAATTCGGACTCATATTTGCCTAAAAAATTCAGAACAAAATTCAATGTAAATTGAAAGAGCATGCATAATTAACCAGAAATTACTTTTTTGGAATAAAATTGTACTAGAATTGATTTAAAACCTACTTCCATCAAAAATACATTGCCATCATCATCAATGACAAAATCAAATCGAGTCATTTCAAAAAAGTTTCTTGCATCTCCCGGAGGATATTTCTTTGCTGCTTCTATGAGTGAACTCTCCTTATTTAAAGCTATGGTTCGAATGGCCGATTCAACTTGAGACCAAATATGGTTTTCAGACTTCCCTGTAATTTTTTTATGAAATCATTTATTTCATTTTAACAATGGTATTTATTATTTTGATTTAACTTTTGTTTTTTCTACCTTTTCCTTTATTTTGAGTCCACCATGCGTTAAATGAGTCTTTCATTCCAAATCCAAGATCTGTGTAATATTTCTGAAGACTGGGCACTTTCCACAAGGGCAGGTAATCATCTCCAACAACATATTTGTCTACAACATCTGGGTCAAAAGGGTGATAAGGCTCTGGACAAAACCTGTAAATTTGATCAACAATGAACCCACGGTAAATAATGGCTTGCATTGAAATAATTCTTCATTATAGAATGACTGTAGGTTTCGTGTAGAAGTGTTTCTCTATTACATCATACCTGAATAAAACATCTCGGTAAATGTAGATTCTTAGTGGATTGATGCTCGTGATGATGGTGTAAACTCCAATGTCAAATTTATGTCCGTCGATTAACAAAGGATTTCCAATATACTCTTGAATAAAGCTTCCTGTTTTAGTCAAGTCTAGTTTCTCTAATTTCTCTATTTTTATTCCGCGATGATTGTTTGACTTTTGGACGAATCGCTTATGAGGATTGTTTTTTGCCTAAGTAAATTATTCGTCAATTGAAACAATGTGTTAGAATTCCTGATAATGTGTATAATTTCAAAAAAAAACTTTAGGCTTTTCTAAAAGAAGAGATTTGGTTCTATTAAAACTTATATTAAGCAAAACTAAGAAATCCTCACGTTGTAGTGTAGTCTTTTCAGTAAAAGTTAACTTTGAGACTTACATATTGAATTAGCAGTTCTTTCTCTTTGGGTAGCTGAAAGGCACGTGGAACATAGGGCAAATCACTTGTTGCTAAATTCATTTTATTTGTAATGTAGCCCGAACCGGGGAAATGATTGACTTTTTGATATGACTTTAATTCCGTCATTTCCTTATTCAAAACCTTAAATGGGTAATCATGCGACCATAACACATTCCAGTTTCCATCGCTTATGTTAACTCGACTGTAACCTAATTTCTTGAATGTGTCAAATACATGAGATAAATATCCCGAGTCAACCTACACAAAAAAATAATTCATCAAATTACAAGCCTCCAAAATGATTGCATAAAAACAATTCGTTCAAAACAGTAAGCATTTTGAAAAATTAAGTTTTCTAACCCGTCTGCCATGAACGGCAAATTTTTTCTGTTTAGTTCCGCTTTCCTTTTCTGAAGCGCATTGCTCTCCGTTTAAAAGACGCCCTAATTTGATTATATTAAGAAAGGTTAAAAATGTTCCAAAAACTAATAGAAGAATGAGAACTGTCTGGAAGTTCCACCGGCGCACTCCACTTATATTTCTCATGATATTGTAGCGACCGTTCAGCAGTGCACCTGCATTAGAACGGAAATTCCACAGAAAATCTCCACTTCTTCCAGGATGGTCCTGATGCGCAGTCAAAAGGAACAAAGCAAAATTATAAAAAATTAAATTCACTTTCGCATACATTCTATAAACATCATATATGAAGCATAGCATCAAATTTTAATGTGTCACGTTATTGTATTCTCTGACAAAAGTATCATAATATAAGTATCAAACAAAACAGAGTGCATTGGCCATTTTAAGTAATGTAGTAAATAATGACACTACGATTATTACGATATTATTATATCCCACAACATGTACAGTAAAAGGGGACAGGATATAACCGCAGAATTCTATTTCAGCACACGTAAAGACACAAAGTTGTATGCCTTGCGTGCAAAATAAGGCTTGTCAACTTCCTTTAGGTTTCGTTCGAATCCTTTTAAACCATAGCATAAAAAGTGCTGAATAAAATGTTTGTACACACTTTACAATAGCTGTGTATATTCATATAACTTTTTGTGCCAATTATTTATTTAATTTTTATTTATTTACATTTAGCTCATTTTTCAGATACTCACTGTGTGATTTAAAAAAGGACAGGAGATTTATTTTTCAGATCATTTAAAGTAGATTAATGAGGCGTTTGAATTGCAATATTTAGTGTGAAAAAGTTATTTCATTATTGTCAGATTACAGATTATTGTTACCTTATATCCTTTGGTGTCAGTGTCATTAAGACTGCTCCGGGAGTACATTTTATTTCCACCGACTCGTTTTTTCAGGTGGTTTACATTTTCTTATGGAAATATCTAAGCAGCTGTGCTTTGCAGAATCAATTAACATAAATTTAGAGCAATTACTATTGCATTTTAACTAGGTTTGTATTGGAATGTATAAGAAGGGAAATGAATGACCCCGATTTGATTTGATCCTTTATTCTGACTTCGCGCAACAGTACCTGTCTTAAAAAACATGTGATGTAAACTTTACTAACAACTTATACGTAGCCAGCAAAAGCTAAAGGTATACTTACTCTACTTACCTTATGCACAGGTAGCTTTAACATTTAACTTGTATTGCTACAGCAGACTACCAGACAGACTACTACCAATCCGTAAAAGCTTAACTCGTTTGCTGTGTATTGTGCAGTACATGAACCAGGACCGTGTAATATTTCATACTCAAACTACTGAATACTAGAAGAATTTATTCACTACCTATATGCAAAAATACCCATGTGTTTACAATAAGCAAAAAGTACCTATATTATTTTATAATTATTTCATATTTTTTACTTTCGTGGTATGTAGTACTTATAGTCAAGACAAAATTTTATGTTTAGAACAAAATTGGAACTCCGCAGCTTCAGACAGGCAAGTTTTTAAGAGTCCGATTTTCCGTTTCTTTTTGTCTCACCGAAGGAATACACTATTTACATCTTCATATTTGATGTTATACTTACAAACGATATTGGTTTATATCTCCATCTCAAGCTACGTGCAACTGTGTTCCACTGTGTGTGTGCACGGTTCACTAAACGACTAAACACACTTTAAAGAGTCTCACTCTGCCTCACTAAATAGTAAATGTGTACAATAAATTAAATGTGTTGGTGTATTTCTTGTTTATATGGTTGTAAGTAACTAGTTTAAGGAGAAACTCTATAATACATGTTGGTGTGTTGGGTGAATGTATTATAATAGGTTGTAACGTATGTAAGTAGGTAGATACTAATCATGAATGTTATTATCAGTTCTACAGGAGGGAGAAGCATATTTTAGTGTTAACTTTTGAACATATTATAGAGAACTTTTAGTAATTTGCGGTTAGATAGTGTATTCCTTAACATATGGATGTAACAACAGTCAAAGCAGTAATGGTAACACATTACAATTTGAACTGTTACTTGCTATTATAAGGATGGTGTTAATTAACCATGATGTATTTATGAAGAGTTTGCTTTAGAATTAGAGTATTGTTTAGTTACGAGAATAATATGTAAGATACAAAGAGAATAGAAAATGCGGTTTTTGACATATATAATGTCAAAAACCGATTTTCTATACTCTTTGTGTAAGATATAGAAGATGTATCAGATATATCTATGTTGAATCTACAATAAAATTATTAATTACATTACAATAGTACATCTAGCTGTCTGCAATATTGCACACAAATTATTTTATCTAGTTGCCATTTACATATATATAAGACATAGACATAAGAGTAATCACAGTAATCAGGGATCGATAAGCTAGAATATATATATCCAGGGCCGTATCCAGGATTTGGTTTCGGGGGGCACAAACATCAAAAATTATTATTATAAAATATAATTATTGTGCGTAGCGCAATAAAATTGGGACAAAATCAATCTAAAATGTATCGAATTTAAAATTGTTGAAATTGAAAAAGAATACTAAAAACACTACTATGAATATTAAAAATAGAAGATAATAGTTTTATTTGTATTATAAACATAAACCATTACAAATAATTAATGATTTGTTATAAATCGAACAAAATGATATACAATTACATAAATTTGTCTTCAGTTCGCTTTAATATTATAATAATATAATATCAATATTATTATGTACAATTACTACGTAATAATTTTTTGGAAATGCAAGAATGGAAAGAACACTATAACTGCATTATTATTAGGAATTAAAACAATGAACATAAGTAAAAATAAAACTTTTATGTAAATAAAACCGTTTGACATACAGTTTTAATAGTTTCTGGCCTAAAAATATGTGCACATAAATTTTTTACAAAACAGGAACATGTCTATTAATTTTCGACTTGACATGGCATAATATTTCTCCTTCAATTTTAAATAACTACGATGACGCAAGTAAGCACTTTGAAGCATTCAAAATAGACACTAAATTTTAATAGTAACCACCTCCTCCTCCATGGTTTCCAACAACTCCGTAACCGCCTCCTTTTCCACCAAATCCTCCATGTCCCCCTCCAATCCCGTAACCACCTCCATGGTTTCCAACACCTCCGTACCCGCCTCCTTTTCCACCAAATCCTCCATGTCCCCCTCCAATCCCGTAACCACCTCCACCTCCTCCATGACCTCCAACGACTCTCCACCCTCCTCCTCCAGCGTTCCCGTACCCACCGCCTCCGATTCCATGACCGCCACCTCCTCCAAATCCACCTAAGCCATAATGATGATGATGGATAGGAATTTTTCCATAATGTCCTCCTCCTAATCCTCCTCCATGTCCATGTCCATGCCCATGCCCATGAGTTTTCAAAACGATAATAATTGGTCCAGGAGCGTTCCATCCGTTTCCTCCATGATAATAAACTCTTCGGTAACCTCCTTTGCCTTTATGGTGGAAAAATCCGTCGCAACTTGATATGAAAATCACTAAAGTGAAAAATGACAGCACTCCGATTCGGGAAGAAATCATATTTTAAATAGAAACGGGTTTAACTAATTTGCCTATTTAATAATCAGGGAGTTTATAAAAATTGAACAAATGTTAGTCCGATTCGGACATGAGTGTATATTTAAGAAGGAAATACTCCAAGTTTATGTTTCACAAGAAAGAGATCAAACACAAGTGATAAGAATAAGTGTGTAGCTCTTGTTTTTATAGTTTACATTTACATCATAGTCTTTAGTAGTACACTTTTTATTTCCTCCACCTTTCAATATTATTAACACGTTTAAATCGAATGGGCTAAATTGCATTTTGCTCTTACCAGCACTTACGCTAAGTACTAATGTACGTGGGTATAATAATAATATTACAAGAACTAAAGCAATGTCCACGTACAAAAAAGAATTGCGTAGGTATTTGCAAGTAACGTAACTCGAATTGCTCTAAAACTTTTTTCGTTACAGATAGGCATTTTCAATATTAATGTGATCTTGTTCCGCTCTCTATTTCTCTCTGTCAAACTCAGTCCGACACTTATAGATACACTCACAAACAGAAATAACAAAAGAGCATTCATTAACTACCTACATGGCGATTACTGTAAGACGGAAATAACCAAAAACTCTCATTTTTCAATGCACAGACAATTATTGACATAATCAAACAGAATAATACAACAGTTAAGTAGCAGAAGCCGTGCCGGTTTTGTTGTGCGAATGAATAAGCTCTTAATGCAAAATGCGGTTGTTGTAGAGTTACTATTATCAAAATATAATGCAAAATAAAATGTCAATTGTTCAGTCTCTCCCTCTCTATGTATTAAGTGTTATATAAGTAAAATGAATTTAAATGTATAAGGTATGGGTATAAGTATTTATAAAAGTAATTTGTTTATGTTCTGTTTCTACCCCTTCATTTTCATCCATTATGCATTTTCCTACATACAGGTTAGGTAAAGGAGCTACACAATACATCTATAACACAAGTGACAACAAATGGGAAACGTAAAAAAAATCTGTACGGGGAGATTGATCATAATGAGATCATGACAGGGAGTTGGTGTGTATACTTACTGTACAAAGTTTTAGGTATAAAATTACACACAGCAAGTATTAAATAGCTAGGTAATAATATAGTAGTAGTAATACATTACAAAAATTACAACGCCTAGCCTAAAAGGCACATTATGTATTTAGCTTATATATAAACACGGCTTAATATCATCTTAACGTAAATACATTGAGATTGGATGAATAATGTGCTCCAAGACGTTTATAAAGTGGAAGGATCCCCCTAGGACACATAAAGCAATTTAAAGTCTCATTCACACACAATAGACTCAAAATAATACTTCATCATCACATCAACGCAACGGACGCGCTTTAAACTCGCACAAGTCTCGTTGGGGGTAGTACAGAAAGAAGTAAATGCAAATGTAATTGAAACAAACACCTTTACGATCATTTTCAATTGTTTCCTACTGACCAAATCAAAATCCTGAGACGCTGGCGATGAATAGTGAGGATAGTGAGTTTATAACGTGCCAGAGATACACATGATATTGACTGATGTGAGGACGAAACTGTGTTACTAAATGTAAGCTTCACAATTACATCACGAATTCATTTTACTGTCTATTTTATTTTACGTGAACAATAATGTAGAGCATAGCTAGTAGTAGGTACACAAGTGCTTAAAATTTATACAAATGAACTTTATTCTCCTTCCTACTTAATTTTTAGCTGTACAATTGCATTGCATTGCATACCTAATCAATTTACAATTATAAAATTCATGACGTGACAAAACATTTAATTATGCATTAAGACTTGACAATTGTACATTGCACTGTTAGATAAGCATTAGACATGTAGGTCCACTTGTATATCTAACTTCCTAATTCTAAACACAAATCAATATTTTTAGAAACTATAAAGTATAGTAAAGACAGGAAATAACAGAAGTATAATAACTCATAACAAGTAATTCTTTTAAATTGTATAATTTGTATTGTATCATAATATGATACATAAATCATAAATGCAACAAAGAGAATGATTAAAATGTGGATTAGTCGAATTCTGAACTACTCTGAAATTGATATAGGTTTGTGGTAGTCCACGTCCACATCTTCAGGAATTAAGAATCCTTTATGTTTCTTATCTAAATCATCAAAAGAGTACACTTCATCCGCACTTGAATGTCCTGGGAATTTAAACAAAATAAAGGCGTCCACTTCTGCTTTGGTTAATTTTTCGTCCTTGTTTTTGTCCACTTCGGAGAAAAAACTATCCACAGCTGGAGAATAATGTAATGTTTCCTCAGGAGTGCTAAAAGTGTAATTTTTTAAAGATGTTCTACAAACGGTTCCTTCCTCGTCTGTTTTTTTGCAGCCACCTTCACAATTACAGCATAATATGTCACATTTTATTTCGCCACAGCATTTGTGACCTAAAATTACAAAATACATATCATATTTAAAATCTTGCGTACTATGACTGCAATCTGCAATATATTATTGTATTTTGTAACATCAAAATAATATACTATTCAAAAATGATAAAAAGTTTTTATAGTACCGTGAGAGTAGCAGCATTCACCGGACGATTCTTGAATTTGTGTAACAATCATACAGAATACTATTAACTGCAAAATGGAAAAAACAAATATAAGATTTGGAGAATACATTTTATCTTACAACAATTTTAATCTGAGATTATTAGAAAAGTTAGTTATAAAGTTGAGAATTGGTGAGAGAGAAAAAGGTGAATAAAATGGAATTTAGGCTTTCGTTGTAAAACCTTACTATTGTGCTGCACCATAGCATCCTTAAATGCATGGACAACATCCGTGTAATTAGTGATTAGTTTAGTTTATCTTGTAATTACATAGATAAATTAAGATAATATTATACTTGTGACTTACCTTAATTGATGGTGGAAAGGGCGAGCCTCCAACTTTACTTAAATCTGAAATATACAAACGATAAGTAATGTATATTTGTATGTAAACATGTAATATAATAATAATTATCTTAAATAATGTTTGACTCACATGTAAAATTTAGTTTGACGTCAATTCATGAGGATGATAGGGGAATAAGTTTTTGCATATTTGGGCCTTTCGAATCTTCGTTTGATGTACTTGGAAGTGGTGTAAGAGTCATTTATCGCAAAGAGCCCAGTCATATTTATTATCGGGGAAATAATTTGATACTCGGAACAATACAATAAACAATTGTCGTAAATACGCGTAATGTGGAGTTTGCTCAAATGCCAAGCCTTTGCAGTAATTTAGGTATACGGCAAACTCATGTGGTAAACCTTCGCATAAAGACTCCACTGATGTTGACATCTTCATTTCCTTAACCTTTTCCAGTTTTTGCTCCCCCGTTTTGGCAGACATATTCTGCCACGGAAGCTTTCCTTTGCTGAAGTACACAAACAAATACCCTAAAGATTCCATATCATCGCGACGACTTTGTTCCCGTCCAAGGTGAGTATTCACAGACACGTATCTTGATGTCCCAGTCAACCTTTTACCATCGCGGTCAGCAATATGAACATTGTTTGCATCCCTGTACTTTTTAGACAGCCCAAAGTCTATCAAATAGACTATAATAGCATTGTTCTCTCCCTTGTCAACCAAAAAGTTATCCGGTTTAATATCGCGATAGATAAATCCTCTTGAGTGGACGTATTCAATTCTACTAATCATCTGTTCAGATAACATTAGGGTAGTTTTCATTGTAAATATTTTGGCCCCAAAATTTTTATTGCAACTGTTGAGCAAATCTTCCAACGAGGGTCCCAAAAGGTTAATCACTAAATAGTAATATCCATTTTCTTTCGTGAAACCTTTCAAATCAGGAATCCCAACACCTCCTTTTAATTTCTTGTACACATTGCATTCGAATTCTAATTGAGGATTTTCAGAATCGGCTCTTTCTATTTTAACGGCGACGTCTGTTCCTTTCTTAATGTCAACTGCTTGAAATACTTCTCCATAAGATCCAGATCCTAATTTTTCCACTAATTTAAACCGTTTACAGATGATGTGTCCAGGCGGATGGTCTTTACGCTGCCGCTGACGAGACATCCTGAAAACCAAAAAATAGAAAATTACATCCAAAATTACAATTATATAATGCTTCAAATTCAAATTCAATGACAAAAATAATTACTTTACGACAGGGTGGAGAAAGGGTCAACAGTCAACAGTCACAAACACAACTTGGTTTCATCTAGACTTGCATAATGTGGAGGGTAAGTTTATTGAATTAAATTGACGCGGGTTCTTCTGACAATGCAAATTACTTGCAACCTACACGCTACAGGCTACAGCTTGTTGTAGTGTGGCAGCTACTGCCACCGAGAGGAAGCCTTGTGAAAATGATTGCCAGGATGGGGAGAGAGAACTGAATTTTTGGAGTTTTAAAT